>LOJH01006938.1:31964-47346 GCA_001685095.1 Ellobius talpinus | reverse complement strand
ATTAATAAAAACCCAGAGACAGAAATTGGGATTCAACCTGAAGGTCAGAGAAGCAAAACAGTCAGTCACTGGCTCTTACCTCTGTCTCAGTCCAAAATGACAATCCTGCCTCCAGGAATCTCAGAATGAGACTATGAGTGAGATCTGTCCCCTCCCATTTTATAATCCTCTGTAGTGCTGGGATTAAAGGCATACACCAGTACTGCCCGGTTTCTATGGCAAACTAGTGTGGCTACTGGAATTAAAGGTGTGTGTCACCACTGCTGGTCTGCAAACCTGATCAGTGCAGCTGTCTTACTCTCTGAACTTCAAGTAAACTTTATTTCTTAAAACAAAAATGAAATTTCACTAGAATATCTGGGATCGTGTGATGCTGTTGCTTTTGAAGCATGTGGCAGAGAAACTCCAGCTTCTGGCTAACCCCACAACAACAAAGAGAGGAAAGAGCCAGGGTTTTCCAGTCCTCTGGGAGGGGGCATGTCCTTGGTGACCTGAAGACCTCCCACTGGACTCTGCCTCTCAGAGGTCCCACCACCTCCCAGCGGAGTCAGGGTTGGGGAACTAAACCTTCTTAGTTCAGGCTTTTGGAGGATAATCCAGCTGCAAAACATACCAGGGGAATAGAGACCCCTTTGCCTGTGCACATCAGCTATGAGGCTTGAAGGAAAGAAGCCTGGTTGAAAAGACTCCAGAATGTTTTAAATGGCTAGTGAGAAAGTGGGAGCCACAGAAGAAAGCGCAGCATAGCGAGCTAGAAAGGGCAATTCAAGGAGCAGCTTCAGCGTCATTCCTAGAGATCCAACTGGTATCTCCTCATCGGAGCTGTGCATGCCTGTGTGAGGGAGATGTGGCCACCTTGTTCTGTAGCAATGCCAAGTGGTGTTCTAACAGCCATGGGCAGGCAGTTTGGAGAGATGGAATTGACATCAGGTCCGTTTTTGTCAGAGAGCTTTGAAGCAGGGAAACATTCATTATTTTGCAAAAACAGATGTCATACAAAAACATCTGCACCCCCCTAAAGGTGTCCTGGTTCTTAAAACACTGACACTTGTCTTAAAGGGATCTTGGTCTCATCATCCTGGCTGAGGGTCACCAGTTGAGTCTGTGCCATCTCTGCCCCCGATACATCCATTCCCTTTGTGTCTGGGTTTATTTTGAAACCTGGGGGAATGAGAGAGCAGAGAAGCCAGTCCAGTGAGGATATGAGACCACAACTCACATCTTTTTGCTTTCTTTTCCCCATTAAATGGCCACACACAGCATTGTCCCCAAGCACAGAAACCATGATGAGCCTTCCAGAGGAAATACATACATTACACAGGCTTTGTTCCCACCAGGGTTCTAGTTCAACTGGACATGGGTTCAAGGCCAGTGAATCAGCAGTCTGCATAAATGAGGGGGTCACAACTAAGCAAGGTCATGTTCTGATCCTTAGGCTTGAGGGGACCTAGCACTTTATTTGTCCCCAGGAGTGTGGGCTCATCATTGCCTCATTCTGTTTCCTTGGTGACCTCGTAGGACGTAGTGATGGTGACCAACAAAAAATTGCCCATGAGTGCTTGCCTGTGCCTTCTCTGGCCTGCCTTCCCTCCCTGGGCTAGTATCCCTGGGCACTAGGCTAATTATGAACGACATCTGTGGAGCATAGAAGGCGCTCCATAAAATTTAATTTAATTAGCGAGTGGCTTGCAAATGAGTGGTTTTCAAAGAATTCTTGCCCGGGCATTGGATGTACCAAATCCCACCCAGAAGAGAATAATGAGGCCTCACAAAGCATTAAAGGGATCTTCATCCAGCTCTGACTTTAATAAACAGCACAAGTAAACTCTAATTAAATGGCAATGTTTAATTATTATTTGATGCCCTTCCCTATTTCATATCTCCCCTTGGGTTTTGAAGAAATGAGAAGCAGCCCTCTCTCTATCCTCTCTCCTGGTTTCCTGGCCAGGCACCCTCAGCTTTGCAGATCCATCCACCCAGGCCCCACTGGGAGGCAGACATGCTCCATGCTGGGGTCTCACAGAGGTGGCTCGGTGGATAAGAGCAATGACTGATCTTACAGAGGGCCTGGGTTTGGTTCCTAGCACCCACAAGGCAGCTCACAACCCGCTGTAACTCCAGCTCCAAGGTATCTGATATGCTCTTCTGATCTCTGCTGTGTGATGCACAGACACACATGTAGGCTAGCTAGTCACCTGTATACATAAAAGGAAGTGTTTTAATTGAACAGCTGTCCATAAACTGCATATCCTCTCACCGTTTAGTCAACCTTTCAACAATTTAATAAGTACCTACTAAGTGTCAGGTGGTGACAAGTGGTGTTCTAACACCCACGGGCAGGTAATTTGGAGAGAAGGAATTGACATCAGGTCTGTTTTTGTCAGAGCTTTGAAGCAGGGAAACATTTATTTTGTTGTTGAGGGTGTAGTGAGAATTAGGCATGCAGATCCTTCCTCCTGGGAAACAGTCAGAAAAGAAATGGGTGAACCCCTAAAAAGAGTGCTACAAGTTTTACAGATGTTCTTTAGAAACTGGAAGATTCCTGAAGGAGAGGCACAAGGACCGGCACCCTGCCAACTACAAAGGCTGCATCTGGGAATGCAGTAAGAACTAAGCATTGGAAAGGCATGTTTGTGTTTCCTTTGTTTGTCAGATTTTAGAATGCTACAGTTCCTCCCCCCCTTTAGTCACTTCAGTGTTTTTCATGAACAATACATGCTCATTGTACAAAAACTAGCCAACTCAGAGCAGAACAGAGAAGCAAATTAAAACTCACCTTGAATCCTACCACCTAGGTATGGCCGCCATTGTATTTTGTCTTGTTAATTCCAGAGGTATGAAGTGGAGGAATCCATTGTTGCTCCACTCCATGTAATTAAATAGACCATGGGAATGTCTAGCAGCTTCCTGGGGAACTTGAGTTGTGTTTATTTTTTTAAGAGCTACTAATTTTTGATTAACAAGAATGAGCACAACATTTAAGGGAAATGTAATTACACCCTCTCCCCCTTCTCAACAAAACAACATCATCCCCCCCCCAACAAAGGGTAGAGTCACGACTCTGAGGATGTATGGCTCCAAGTCGGGGGATTGCACGGGACATTTTTCATGTCACCAGTGAGACAGTTGTGTGAGCACTCCAGCAGTGAGGTATCTGGGCTGCAGGTTACAGACCCAGCTAAAGTCAGGCAGGATAATAACTCACTGTGTCACTGCTTAATTCTGTGGTGGCTGCAGCTACTGAGCTGGAATATAAAGCCTCAGTCTCTGAAAAGATGAGGGACTCTCTGTCAGGATGGTTAAGAGTAAGAAAAGCAAGGGCAGCTAGGGGCCACGGGGAGAGCTGCACTAAGAGGCCAGTGATGGATGCAGTGTCTCCCGTTCACTTGCTTTTCTCTTTGTGTGTTGGACAAGGGGCTCTACACGTGCTTACCCCTGTGCGTTTGAAAGCTTATGTGCTTTTGTGCATATGTACGTGGGCATGGAGATCAGCAGTCAGCCTCAGATGTCATTCTTCAGGAGCAAGCCACCTCATTTTTTGAGATAGGTCCTCTCATTAGATCCTGAGTATCTCTGGTTGGGCTAGGATGGCTGGCCAGAGAGCCCCCAGGGATCCTCCTCTCCCTGTCTTCCCAACACTGATTACAAGTACTCACCACCATGCCTGGCCTTTTACATGGACACTGGTGATCAAACTTGGGTCTTCATGCTTGCAGCTGAACCATTCTCCAGACTCCTTTTCTGTAATCTATTTTTTAATTTATTTTTGCACCCTGGAAAATGCAGGGCCTTTGGGCATGCTCAGTATGTGCTCTACCAGTTGAGCTACAACCCAAGTCCTTGTCCAGCTCTTGTATAAATAGAACACCAGAACAACTCCCTCATCAGTTCCTTTGACTCCCATTATCCTATGGAATGCATCCTATATGCCAGTCACAGAAACCGCATCTCACCAAAGCCCTGCTACCCACACAGTGACAGAATGAGCCTTTTCCCTGACGACAGTTGAGAGTAACTGTGTATGATCCAAAACTAGCATGTCCAGAAGTCCCTGTGTAGATTCACCAGCATCTTGTAGCTCCTGCTATGTCGGGTTCTCCTTTCTCTTTGCTTCTACCCTACCCTGGCCAACCATCTTCTCAGCACCACGGTCAGCGCACACACTTTCGCGGCCTGGATTTTCAGCACCACGGCCAGAACCAGGCACCCTAGGCTGAGACTTTCAGCACCATGGTCAGAGGCCTGTGCAAGAGCATTGCTGAGCCCGGTCAGGGGTCAGGGTGTCCTAGATTCTGCCTTTCCTCACAGTTGCTCGATCTGCCCTCCCCCATCCCCATCACAGTAATTCCTCCTGCGTGGAGTCGCCCTGGTTGGCTCCATCACATGTAAGCCAGCTGCCTATGACAACAGCTCTGCCACCAGGGGTTGTGGCACTTTGGAAACTTAATCTCTCCATACCTCATTCTCTCCAGATGTAAAAGGAGATAACTCCTGGAGACGTTGAGAGGATTAAACAGGGCTAATCTAGCAAAACTCATAGCACGGTGTCTGAAATTTAATAAGAGCCCAGACCTTGTTCTCAGCTGTTGTAGTAGTTGGCAGATCATCCCAGACATAGCTTGTCTTAAAAGCTTTCCCCTATGGCCCACTGCAGCCCCAGATAGGCCTAGACTGTCCTGCCCTGCTTCACAACACTCCATCACGCTATCTAAATTGGTCGTGAGTAATCTGGCTCCCGTGCAGAACTAACGGAAGCTTATTGCCCACTCCCACGGCAGACCAGTGTAATGAAGGGGGAGGACAGCTTTGCCCCCGTAGTCCCACATTCAGAGACCCATGCTTCTTCTGCATTGTGGGGCTGTGTGGTGGAGGCTGTGTCACTCGGGGTTACTGTTAACTGTGTAAGGGGAAGAAAGAGCCAAGAGTTTATGGGAAGTGTGCTTGGCCACAAGAGGGACATTATCACTTCTACCCACATTTCCTTACCCCAGCCTCACTGTGAGGGAAGCTGAGAGATGTGGCTGCCCTGTATGTCTAGAAGGAAAACTGAGTTGTCTCTGGTCTGTGAATTTCCTCCCCCTTCCAGGTCAGAAAACACTGAAAGGCTATAACCATGGATTTGGGGTCTCTCTTCTAGTGCTTATTCCCTTCCAACATTTGCCCTGAGCCTCATCCTAAAAGTGAATCCAGCTGATCCAGTAGCCTAGGGAGGGGCCTTTCTAAACCAGATGGTAAAACAGGCTTAAGGAGACAGAGGCACCCAGAGAATCCCAGCCAGATCTTAAAGCTCCTGCTTACACAGTGCAGCCTGGAAAGAGCTCGTGACTCAGTCACTGAAGGGTGCGTGAGAGGGGTGAGAGAAGGAAATCCACGCAGCTCAGAGGAGCAGAGCCACATCTCTGTAAGCCCAGAGCCCCCACGCCCTAGGGTCCCAGGACAGGGCTAAGAAGAGCTCTCATCCCTGAGCCATGGGATCTCTCCGAATTGCAGCACACACAGGCAACCAGAAAGCACACTGTGTCAAGCAGCCCTTGAGAACCCAGGCAAGGCATGCAAATTGGAACAAACGTTCTGAAAGACATTTTGCATTATGCATCAACTTTTCTCAAACAGCTCTCCTCTTCCATAGCAGTAATTCTTCTCTTAGGAATTTATCTCTCAAAGAAATAATCAGAAACAATGTCAAACACTTATGTCCTCAGGAAACGGAGATTTATGTGCAGAGCCGTGTGCTGAAGGCTTATTTATGGTGGCAAAAAAAAGTTAGAAAACACACTCGGTGTCCAGCCAAAGGGGCTGCACAAATAAATGGCAGAGCACACAGCTGACTGAATAATATGGAGTAGAGAGGGCTGGGTTTCGTGAGAAGTTTTAGGCTGGGGGAAATTGCTCTTGTTACCTTTGAGTGGAAGAAATGGGACATCCAAAAGCATGAGAAGTGTCCCACCCCAAATGTGGAAGTAATACATCGAAGAGACTTGGAATAGAATACCCAGGCAGTGTGTGGCTCTCTCGCAACTTCTAGCTGTTTCTTTGCTTTTTTTTAGGTTGTTAAGATTTTAATGGTGAGCACATCTAACACATCAGCAGAAAACTGACTTGGGGCTGCTTTAGTGGGGAAAGTACTTGCTGTGTAAGCACGAAGAATTTAATTCAGATCCCCAGCACTCACGTAAGAGCCAGCCATGTCAGCATGCGTGTGTAACCCCAGCCCTGGGGAGGAGGATGGAGATATGGGTGGCCTTTAAGTTCAGTGAGGGACCCTTGTGTGGTGGTCAGTTTTGTCAACTTGAGAACCATCCGAGAAGAAAGTCTAAGTGAGGGGTTGTCTAAGACCAGGTTGGCCCGTGGGCATGTCTGTGGGGGGATTGTCTTGAATGCTTTTGTGGATATGGGAAGACCCGGTGAATGGTTGGGATCCCAGGCTATGTAAGAGTAGAGATAGCAGGCTAAGCACTAGTAGGCATTCTCACCCGCTTTGCCCCACTGTGGATGCCATGGGATCAGCCATCTCAGGCTCCTTACCACTGTGATTTCTCGACAGTCATAGGCTGTAACTCAGAAGTGTGAGCTAAATAAACCCCTTCCTTCCTGAGCTGCTTTTTCTTGGGCTTTTATCACAATGCTAGAAATAAAACTAGAACCCCCATCTCAGAAAGTAACAGAGGTTGACCAGAGGACGGCACACACACCACACATACACACACACACACACACACAATTTTTGAAACGAAGAAATTACAGATGGATCATCTTTTTTCTCTGTAGACCACTCAGAGGCACTGCAGTCTTTTTCTCCAGTTTTCAAGAGCCCAAATGCTGGCCCAGACCCTGGGCCTCAAAGCCCATAACAGGCTACCTGAGATTGCTGCCTGAGACATGTCCCTTTTCAGCCATCATAACATCCATTCAACTGCACAAAACAGATCACCCAAAACTCAATCCATCCAGACAGCCCTACACAGATCACATCTTTTCCGACTCGGAACGAAAAGAAGCTTATTCCCCTGTGAGTTCTATACAGACATTCCTTGGCATCTACAAAATGACAGAAACCCTTCACACCCAGATCTCACAGCACAGCCATCCTCAGCCTTGGTTGTGATTCAGAAAGGTTCCCAGGGATTTGAAAAATATTCTGTTCTTCCCCTGAAGCTGTGGTTTCCCATTTGGTCATAAAACTGCTGGGAGAGGAGAAAATAGATTGAATGATCTATGTTCCAGTGCCTTATCTGAGGTGGGATTTTAAGTGGCTTTAAGTAAGTTGGGTTTCTAAAGCAAAATACAGCATAACAAAAAGAACAATACTAATCCATCCTAAAATGTACAAGAAAACGTGAGTTTGACCTTGCCTTCGTGCCAGGATAGAACACCAATCCAGGAACCATTGTCTTAGGAAGGATGGCTTAGCACATTCAGGAAAACATTTGCTTGGCTATGCTCAGATGTGTGAATTATACCAGGCACACCCCTCTCGGCTTGTGAATCGGCCACTCTGGTGTTGCCCTGGGGAAGCTTCCTGAGATGCAGTTCCCCAGCATCCCCCCAGCATGCCAGGGAAAGTGGTGTTTCCCAAGCTCCGCCATTCCAGGAATTAAGCACTCCATCCTTTGCCTACTGCATGGTCTGCATAGCTGAATCTAAGCTCCGCTGGAAAATCATCGTAAGCCTTCGTTATTCACTTCTCACCCAACTGAACTCCATGATATCATCATTAATAGGGAGAGAAAAAATAACCTGCTGGAGTTCAATCAGAATTCCTTACTATGAACTTAGTGATAAAGGGCCCGTGTTGGGAAGATGGCCACTTGGTGTCGTCAAGATCACACCACTTGCCATGCAGTGTCAGAGATGTCTTCCAACGTGTGGTTCATGCCTGCTCTCCCTGCAGTCGAACCTTCTAGAGGGGCAACATCAATGTCCTAGTTCACTTCTCGGCCGCTGTCATAAACACCATGACCAAAAGCACCTGGTGGGGTCTGTTGTTTTGCTTGCAAATTACAGTTCCCATGAAGGGCATTCAGGATGGGAGCTCAAGGCTAGACCTGAAGCAGAGACCCTGGAGAAATGCTGCTTACTGGTTTGCTCCCCGTGGCTTGCTCAGTCTGCTTTCTTATAGCATCCAGGATCAACTGCCCAGGGAATGACACCACTCACAGTGGACTGGGCACTCCTCTACTATCAACAAACAAGAAAATACCTCACAGACATGACCACAGGCCAATCTTGAGGAGGCAATTCTTTAACTGGAGCTCGTCTTCCCGGGGTGAACTAGTTTGTGTCAAGCTGACCATGACTAACCAGCACAATAGATTTGAAAACTATTGCATCTCTCTAGAATGTCCTAGAATGACCCGCTTCCTTTAGATGACTATCCTATAAAAGAGAAGATCACCCTTTGCTGCACCCATCTGTGCACGTGTTGATTAGGTTTCTAGAATATGTGTCCTCCATCTTGAGCAATGTATAGAAGTGGAACTTAAGGTTATCTCAGGTGCAGCGGTCACCCTTCCCCTGATCCTAGGGCATACTCTCCAAACCTCCCAGCAGATACCAGAAACTGTCGCAGACAGGCAATGTTCATACTGAACACACAGGCTTATGAGAAAGCATAGTTCATCAGCTATGTGCAGTATGAAATATGAATAATAGTAATAAAATAGAATGGTTGTATTTATACATTTACTGCCAGCATTGATACTGTTGTGTTTGGTAGCCACTGGGATAAAATAAGGCTTACTCGAATAGATGCACTGTGACCCCACGACAGTGGACGTGATGAGTTAGATGGTGTCTCAATGTCTAGCTGGCAGAGAGCATGAGTGTGCTGGACTCCACATGACTCCTGGGCCCCAGGAGGAAGAGAGCTCCGTGGCACAAGATTTCATTATGCTTCTCAAAATGGCACACCATTTTAAATGTATGGCTTGTTTACTTCTGGAATTTTCCATATGTTCTCAGCTCTCAGCTGGCCATAGCAACCAGAAGCATGGAAGGCAGAGTGACAGGTCAGGGTGAGCCCTGTGGACTTCCCGTTAAGCTGAAAAGTGACTGAAGCCACACTTTATTCCACTCCGGGTTTATTCTGACTTTTATACTTTGATGCAAAATTTCATACTATGGTCTCTGCACCTGCCAATAAAAAGCTGCCTGGAAAATAAACTGTAAAAGTCAAGTTTTTAAGACATGATTTGGTTTACCTAGGAAACACAAGGCCCTGGGGGTTTTATCCTCAGCACTACCTCCAAAAAAAATAAGCATACAGAGGAGGAAGGAATGAGAGGGGAAGGGAGGGGAAGAAGAGGGAGGAGGGAAGAGAAGGAAGATGGAGAGAGAGGGGGCAAAAAGATGAAAAAAGTCAATGCTGTCAGTTGGATAACATAAAGCAATTAAGTTTTATTAAACCACTAGGGAGACTGGGGGTGTAAACCAGTGGTTACATACAAAGCCCTGGGTTAACTCCCCAGCATGGCATAAACCAGGCCTTGTGTCACATGCCTGTCATCCCAGCACTTGGGATCTGGAGATCAGATGTTCAAGATCATCCTTGGCTACGTGGTGAGTTCAAGGTCAATGTGGTCCACATGAGGCCTTGTCAAACGCACATGAGCGTGCGCACACACACACACACACACACACTCACACACACACAGAGCTGAGTGCCAGGTCAGTGTGGTCCACATGAGGCCTTGTCAAACACACACACACTCACGTATGTACGTACATACATGTATACACACACACACTCACGTATGTACGTACATACGTGTATACACACACACATGCACACACACACAGCTGAGTGCCAGATCAATGTGGTCTACATGAGGTCTTGTCAAACATGCATGCACACACATACACACACACACACACACAAACACACACAGCTGAGTGCCAGGTGTTTTCTATGTACATTTTTTTCTTCAAACAACTCTGATATACTGGTTGTCCCCAGTGACAGGCAATGTGGCTGCTGCTGAGGGGCTGTCCACACGCATGTGCTCAGAAACGACATAGACAGGCAGCACAGGCCATGCCAGCATTCCCCTGTCATAGTTCTGCTCACTCTGTCATTGGAGGGATGTCAAGGCAGCAGGAACTTAAGCAACTGGTTACGTCCCACCCAGGCAAGAGCACCCAAGGCCTCTGCAAGCCTGTAAGACAGACATCTGAGTTCGAAGCTAGAGGCACAACTGATGCCTAACCTGTGCTGTTTGGTGTAACTATCCCTCTCCCTTTTCCTGGGCAAGCCCTGGCCCTCTCCATTCTCACGCTGCAGACAGCTCTTCCCTCCGGGGACTAGACATGAATTTGCCGCACACCACCATCCCTGCCAAGTATGATGGTAAACACAGCAGTGATGCGATGGAGAGACAGTTAAATCAGCGCCACTCTCTGACAGTGCCGTCCTGTTAATTGGTCGACACATCACCTGGGTTTTTAGTATGGCAGGAAAACATTCTGCTGACGGACACGGGAAATGGCAGTAGGTTTCTTGGCCACTATTGGAGATGCTAAGATGAAGCTGGCGTTACTGCTTTCAAATATCCACATAATTCACTGTGAATGTCCCCTCCGTGACAATGCAGTGCTGCAGATGGAAACTCCACCAGGGCCTTGCCTGACTGGCTGGCATCGGGCCCCATTGCCTTCCTCCGATCCACACTCCTGTCATCTTTGTGAGAAACCAAGTTTTTCACAGAACTTGTTCTTCGTGAAAACTATTTTGTCCTTACGTCCTTCTCAGCACTCAGCCTGTCTTAGCAAGGAGGACTTTCTTCTTTCAAGTAGCCTAGGCTGGCCTCAAAGTCACCGTGTAGCTGAGGATGACCTTGAACTTCTGATCCTGCTGCCTCTGCCTCCTGAGTGCTGGGATTACAGGCATGGGCCACCACCTGTATGATGGGAGCTGGTGAAGAATCCAGGGCTTTGTGTGTGCCAGACGAGCACCCTATGCACTGAGCCACATCCCCAGCCCTAGACCAGTAGACTGCTTTATGGAGAGCTGAAAACGATTTCAGAGAAGGAAAATGAATATAATGAATAAACAACAAACTAAAAATTAAAAGTGTCACTTCCAGTCTGTAGGGAAAAGGGCTTGTGACTTTAACTCTCACCCTCCCAAATGATTCTCTCGCCTGTCAGCCAGGCAAGGTGCCTCCAACTGTAATGACGGAGGGAAAGAGGTGATGCAATTCCCAGGACGGGGAACCCTAGGGGGAGGGGGAGTGTCCCACACCCAGCTGGATCCCAGTGTTCCTGAGAACACTCAGATCAGATCAGCACAGCTGGCAGGAGGCACCAGTCAGTCGGAACAGGAACGTCAGAGTGCCCACTCATAACCTGAGCTCCACATGTGCCGTCGGGGTAGAGTCTATCAAGAATCTTGCTAACTGGCCTTTCTTAGAATACATTTCATTCATTCCTTGAGAAGTTCATTCAATGTGTTTTGGTCATATTTACCCCTCCCCCAACACTTCACAACTACACCCCCTTCTCTTCTTCCCACCAATTTTGTGTCCTTTGTTCCCCCTACCAAGGCCAATTTGTGTTGGCCAAATGTTCTTGGCTAGATGGCTTCCCATCAGAGCAGAGTTAACTCACTGGAGCTCTGCTCTTAGAGGAAACCGGCCCTTCCTTTCCCAGCAGCCAACAGTTGCCAATAGTTCCTCTGCTAGGGGTGGGACCTCATCCCCCAACTCCCTTCTCCACGCTGGAATTTGCTCAGGTGTGAGCTCATAGGGGTCTTGCGTGTGCTGTCACAACTGCTGTAAGCTCCTGTGTGCAGCTGCCCTGCTGTATTCAGAAGACACTGTTGCCTTGAGTCCCCCACAGCCTCTGGCTCCTACTCTCTTTCCACCCCTCTTCCTCGATGTTCACTGAACCTTAGGGCAAGGGGTGTGGTGTATACGCTGTCCTAGAGTGAAGCATTCTGCAGTTGCTTTTTCCTCTACGCCTTGACTAGTTGTGACTCTCTGTATTGATCATCACCAACTGCAAACAGAAACAACTCTGATGAGGATCAATAGATACACTAATCTATGGGGATAATGATAAGTCATTAAGAGTTGATTTAACACTCTCTCCCATTTAGCATACGAATAGTAGTAAGTTATTTCCTAGGGTCTATGACCTCTCTATCCATAAGTTATTGGCCCAATAATGGTGCCATGTATGGGTTTCATCTTGGAGAGCTGGCCTTAAATTCAATCAGAAAGTACTTGGTTATTCCCATGATATTCATATACTGTACCATTGGGCATGTCTTAACAGGCCTTGACTAGGCTTCTTTGCCTGGTATCAATTTAATTCTCAGACATGACCTTGGCTTTCAAAAGGACTATAGCTCTTCATGCCAGGGAAGTTCCTACCCACTGCTCCAGTTGAGTTCTGGGTCTCTGACTTATCCAGGGACGATCACAGTCCACACTTATGCCAGTCACTGGTAGTTGGGCTAGATGAGTCCAGGGCACCTGCTACTGGGAGTGGCAGTGTAGACATGGCTACCTGGACCAAAACTGAAGTGACTCTCTGTGGAGGTGAGACAGATGTTAGCAAAGCATGACAAGAAATGACACCATGGGCCCTGTCTGTGGTTTTTGGAAGTATCTAGAAATTTGCATTGTTTTAATGATTTGTTCCAAGTGCCATAAATATGACTTTCCTGTAAAGATAGATTTATATGGCTTACAGAAATACTTTATGGGGGTGAAATTGACTCTGATGGTACCAAGCAAAGCCTGGATACATAACATCACCAGGAAGCCCACTTCTGAAGTGAGAAACAGCGGTCTCAAGTATTTCCATGGAGGGGTGATGGTGAGGAACCTTAGTGTTCCACACCCCCATCTAGAACGTTCTATGTGCTACCTCCCACCTCTAACTAAGGCCGTTATCTTTCACCTATTGCTATGTGTTCTCAACTGTCAATCTAGGAAGCCCGTTTGGGGTGGGTATTAGTGAGGCATATGTATGTGGTCATGTATTTCTGGCATGCATGCTGGTGTGAATGCAGGTGTACATATGTCTGCATGCAAGCATGCAGATCAGAGATCAGCCTTTGGTGTCCCTCCCTTACTATCCTCCACCAAAGCTTTGGAGATGGCTTCTCTCACTAAGCACCGAGCTCACCAATCCTGCAAGACTGGATGCCCAGTAAGCTCCAGAGAGTCTCATGTCTGTCTCCCCGGTGCTGGGGTTACAGATAAGAGCCACGCTGCCAGGCCTTCCTAGGGGTGCTGGGGTTACAGATAAGAGCCACGCTGCCAGGCTTTCCTATGGGTGCTGGGGATCTAAACTCAGGTGTTCATGCTGCACTTTTCCCAACAAGCCATCTCCCCTGCTCTGAAGAGAAGGTTTTAAGCCATGCATGACATTACCTGTGAGAACCCATAGCACCTATGACCATCAGAAATAACCCTAGGAACTATTTAATACTCACAAGTTAAACAAGCAAGGCGTTTGACCCCTGAGCACCCACAGATCTGCTTGTTTTCCACTGAGTGACTTTCGCAGAAGATTCAGAAGTTCCTCCTTAGTTTCATGTGGGAGGACAGTGAGCACACCCACCCTGTCGTGTCCCCAGTGAGCACAGGCCCTCGCCTCTTGTGTCTCACTGGCTTTTGCCCACTTGCCTCTTTCCACTTCTCTCACCCTCTTGAGATAAAGGAAAAGCTGGAGTCCACGCCCTCTGCCCATCTGCTCCTTCCCTCTTTTGTAATCTCAGGTGCTTGCGATTTGCTGAGTAAGGGCTTTTCAGCTCAGCTGGGCTAAGGCGGCTGCTCGCTCTCGGAGAGGGAGTTTTATGGCTATCATTTGGTATATTTCCTTGCTCACTCATGCCTGCTTTTGCTCATAAATACCCCCACCTCATCCCATGGAAGATAGGAAATGGAGCTTTATCGCCCCAAGTTCATGCTGGCATAAATATTAAATTCATGTAATAATCACAAGGCCTCTTCCTCCACTTTGCTGGGACAGTATGGTAGCTGCTGTGAAATCTCTTTTCGCGCCAGAGGTTAACAGTCCCTAACTCTTTTTTTAAGATTTATTTTATTTTAATTTGTACATATAGGGGGTATGAATACAGGTGCCCAAAGAGTGCAGAAGAGGACTCTGGATCTGCTGGAGTTACAGGCAGTTGTGAGACACCCAGAGTAGGTACTGGGAATCAAACTCGGGTCCCCTCCAGGAGTGGTATGCACTCTTAACTGCTGAGCCATCTCTCCAGTCCCAGGAGCTCCCAACTCTCGATCAGAGTCCAGGGTTCAGGATCTCCACTTCATCTTTTCTGACCTCACCCTGGCAAGGAGAGCCAGGGATTGCTGTGAGCACCTGCTTCTTATTTTCAGGGGTTTAGGCTTGCTTTGATGGGGAGGTAGGAATTGAACCCAGAGCCTGTGGCTCTTCACCCCTAGATATTGGCCCCTCATCTTCCTGCAGGGGCAGCAGCATCCTTACAAAGGGTTTCCCATAGTGACTTGGATGTGTGGCTGACCTTTCCTGCTGCTGACAGAAACAAAAGTGGATTCTCTGCTGGTGTGGGCCAGCTGCTTATTATGTCATGGTGCCGACCAGGAAGTGGTACATTCCAGTCAGAAGAGGGGCTAAGGTTTAATTCAGCAACCCACTTTCTCCAGACAGACCTCCACCTCCCAAAGGGTCCACAACCCCCAAAACAGGGCTACCAACTGGGGACCAAGTGATCAAGCACATGAGCCATGGGGACAAAAGCAGAATTTAAAAGTTCATCGGGTGGCTACAGAGTGACAAACAGGAGCCAGAGCAGGAGGACCTGGAGGAGGTGGTCTGGGTCACAATTTCATGCTGTGTCCCAGTCACTACCTAGGACATACATCTGACTGGAGAGAGGCTATGGCAGCCAAGAGTTGAGCCAATGCCACCTGCTATGAGAATAGTCAGGCTGCCCTGCTTAGTGGAGTGAATAGCCATAGGATATTGTTACCCAAATGAGGAGGAAAGAACTGTTGTGTAGTGTGAGGGAGACAAACGTGACCGTTTATCAATCCGTGGCTGCTCCCCCCCTAAAGATATAACAGATAGTAGCACAAACCAAAGAGACTCCTTCACTGCAGCCTGAGCAAGCCAGAGTCGGGTCCTGCTGCCCTGAGTCCTTATGCGGGGAACGAGTTTTGTGCAAGGCCCCAACATCTGATCAGACCCTTCCTTCCAGTTCTGAGACATTTGGAGACTGGGTAAAGAAGTGGGCTGGCTTTCCATGCCATCTTCCTGAATAAGTTTATTGAGGACCAGCAAGACGGCTGGGTAGGGAGAGGCACCTGCCTGACAGCCAGGGTACCTAGATTCCATCCCTGGGGCCCTCATGGTGGAGAAAAAGAACTGAGTCCTGTAAGCCATCCTC
>LOJH01006938.1:2976-30414 GCA_001685095.1 Ellobius talpinus | reverse complement strand
CCTCCACATCTCTGGTCCATCCCTGCTGCCTCCTGACTCCTCCTCCACATCTCTGGTCCATCCCTGCTGCCTCCTGGTCCCTCATTCTATATGCTGACTTTCAGAGCACAGATTACTCTCTTAAGTTGTCATATTGTTATATATGTCATCATGGCCTCCCTTCCAGAATATAAGGTTTATGAGCTCAGGATTTTCCAGCCCAGTTCTTTTGCCTAAGAGCTACACTATACATGCTGCAAGAAAGGATTGTAGTTAGGCAGGTGCATACATACATGCATGTATGAATGCATGTAGACGTATGTTTGCATGAGTGGATGTATACACGAATGAAGAGAAGTGAACAAGTTCAAACTGGTTCCAGCTGGAAGGTGTTTCTCCTTAGTTCAGTCCTCTGTGACTGTATTGGAATCTTCCCCCCGTAGTCTCCCCAAGAGTCCCGAAATGATCTCTCTTGGATGCCTGCACCCTTCCACCCTTCTCTTCTGCTCCCCAACCTCAGGAGTGACTGCCTCCTCGGAGGACAAGGTTCGTGGTGGACGGGTCCCATCAGCCAGGTTGCTGGGCAAACACAGCTATGCCTCCACCATAGCAGGTTCAAGAGAGACCCTACAGAAGCTGCCCCCTCAAGGTGGCCCCTTGGACCTTTGGACCTGCTCCAGGGTCATCACACCCCTGGGGCTCCCTTCTCTTTGACTTCACTCAACAAGTGTGACTTTCCCTCTAGACCACACACATTCTCCTAAACACATGTGACCTCTGTCACCAGGGTTACCCAGTCTGGAGGACAAGCTAGATGCATGAACAGATGCTTTAAGTCTAAGAGTGTGACAATAATGCCACCTGAGGTGAAGGGAAGACAGTGCAGCATTGGCATCATCTCTCAGAGTCTAGGAAATACCTGAAGGTGGAGCAGGGAAGGGACATTTGGGCAGAGGGAACAGTATCAGCAAAGGCACAGAGATTCAAAGGGCTTAGAGCTGCTCACAGGGATGTGGGCAGGACAACCGAGAGCTCTGAGACTCCTGCTGTGACCCTTGACCTGTAGGCAGCATGGCTGCTGCTGGGCCTCACTCAGAGGCTCTTGTGATCTATCCAGTGTTTAAAAAGCTCAGAGACAAGTCATATGTCAGGGGAAGAAGGAAGGAGGCCAGGAGGCCACACAGGAGTGTGTGTGCCCAGACTAAGAGCAGGTGAGAGGATGAAGAGGCAGTAGGTGTTCATGCACAAGAGGAAGTGGAACCAGAATGCTCTGGGAGTCCCTGTGATGGGGTCAAGAGGAACTGGGCTCTTCTTCCAATCCAGAAGGTTCCTGACCTTTTCACTCGGTCACCATTTTCATCACCATCATCAATTACCTGAGAAGAAGCAACCAAGGTAAGGAAGGGTTTGTCCTGGCTCACAAGACCATCACGAAGCTGGGGACCTGGACACGGCTCTGTGGTAGTGGCAACCTATGGCGGCTGCTCGGTCACATCTCAGCTAACCAGAGATGAAGAAACTGTAAACCTCAAGGCCCACCCACTAGAGATCCACTTCCTCTAGCCAGGCCCACCTCCCAACAGTGCCATCAGCAGGGACAGTGTTCAGACATGAACCTGTGGGGGATGATGTACATTCAGACTGCAGGGTAGCCCCTCTCTCAAGTCTAATGCATGTGGAGCCAGAATACAGGCTTACAGACGCTTAGAACGAAAGGAGCCTGGACTCCTCCACAATCCCACGTGCCTGTACCCGGACCAGCTTCACCAAAGACTGTGAGGAGCTGGACGCTGTGGCACATGCCTGTATTCTCAGGAGGCAGACAGGAGAATCATCGGGGATTTGAAGCCACTCCGGGTTGCATAGTAAGAAGCCATGAAGGATGTAAAAGTCTCAGAGCCTCTGGCCCCTTCCTAGACCCACAAATCAGAGTGCAGCGTCCTAGCCTGGGGAACCGCACCTCTGAGCCCTGCAGGTGACTTCAGAAGCCACCGTCATGGATGCAAATCACAGGGCTGCCATCATTAGCATTGGAGAGGAGAGTTAAGAGCAAGCCAATCACTGTCTGTGCCGACACCCCGCACCCACCGGGCAAGCCTGGGGTCTTAAAGCTCAGGACAGGTGAAGCTAGCATACTGGCCCCTCTGCACACTGACCTCTGATCTGCATCACTCACCTTTTGATCTGTGGACACCACAGCCAGGCAGGGGACAAGCAGGGGGACACGTCCTGAATCCAGGCTGGGTGACGACAGAGGTGTTAAATGCAGATGAGGAAGCCACCCTAGTCTATTCTAAAACAGAGGCCGTGGCACCCTGCCCGGCGTTGTCAGGAAATTAAATGGCTGAAACAGTCACACAGTGATGGACCAAACATCCGAGTTTGGGAACAGCTTTCAGGACTAATTTCTAATGAGACTTTTGAAACCCTAATTTTCCATAGCAGAAAATCAAGTCATGCTCATTTATAAGCCGTCAGCCACAGTGAGATGGGGAATATTTCTTCCCATGTTGTCAGTTAACGTCTCTGAGCTGGTCCGAATACAAAGTAGGGTGGCGGGGCCATCAATCAGCTCTCTGGGAGCTGATAAATGGATACAGTTCAAACCTAGCATCCACATTGGCACCGAGAGCATAAGTCGACTTCTCGTGATCTTACTTTGGAGAAAAAAAAAATCCTCTGAAGCCAGAGCAAGTGGTTGACAGAGGCATTCTTTTCTGGGCTATTTGTTTTTTCTCACCTTTAATGAGCATCTTTTCCGTCTCTGCACTCAAGCCGTGTTGTAAAATGTCCCACATCACAGAGGGGAAATGATCAGGATTTGAATTTGTATCTGCCCACCAGGGAGGGTTTTTCAGCCTTTTTGTTCATCCATGAATAAGGATAACTCTGGTAGCGTCTGTCATAATTTATGAAGAGTCAGAAAGCAGTCGGGAGGCCATCATTCAGGATGCCCTTCATTTAATATATGGAGAAACTGAGGCTTAGGAGGGTAAGTGATGTGAGCATCACAGACCAGAGTGGTGGTGGGCCTGGGGTATTGGTCTGGGTTTAGGAGACACATACTCTATGGCTGTTTTAGTGTCAAAGCATCTCAGAGGAGGGAAGCTGTGTGCTGACTTCATCTGGAAACAGTCCTGCGCCATGGCTGATCGGCCCCACGTGTCTGGGTGGAACACAGTGGCAGCAGAGTGTGTGGCGGAGGCCTTCAGCTCGCTGCACACGGGAAGCAGAGAGCAAGCAAGGGGCAGAGTACTGATGAAAACCCCCAGATACTCCACGCTGACCCACTTCCTTCAGTTTCCACGGCCTTCCAAACTAGCACCCCAGTGTCATATTCAAACCGTAACATGATCCCTGGCTACGGGCTGCGCACAGCAGTCTGTAGTAAGCAGGTGACAATGGGGGGTGAGGGGCATCAGTCAAAATATCTCTATATGCTTCAGTATCAGAGTCTTCTGGAGACAGTCATGAGGAAGGGTTATGTTTGTTTGACTTTAATAACTCTGGAAACTGTGGGAAAAGTCACGTCCTTGAAGGAACTTGCTTACGTAAAACTGCCTTATTGAGATACAGTCCACCCACTGAGGGAGACAACTGTCACCAAATCTGACAACCTGAGTTCAAGTCCCTGAGCCTGCATGATAGAAGATAAGACCCAAGTCTCACAAGGTGTTCTCTGCCCTCCACACATTCACCATGCCACGCCCACCACCAACACACGCAGACAAAATAAATAAATAAATAAATGTAAAAAAATATTTAAGGACTACAAGTCAATGATTTTCTAGCATGTTCCTGGAGCCACACAAACCAATGCCACTATTAACTTCAGCACTTTCCTCTCGCTGAATAGATCCTCTGTGCCCATATTTCTCCCCTGGCCTCCCAGACCCTTGCTCTGGGCCATCACTCACCCACGGTCTGTTTAGCCTATTTGGCAGGGTCTTGGTGCTCCTCAAAAATGAAACGGTACAGTGTGTCATCTCCTCAAGGCTCTGTGGCAGAAACACGAACATTTGAGAAGCCACGGGGTCTGGAGAAAAGATACCTTCCTCTAGTTTTTTCCTCAACTTCCTATGATTTTTTTATGTTATGAAATGTTAAAAGGCTTTTACAGCAAGTGCCCTTTCAAGCCTTCGTTCAAATTTGACTGTCACTCTCTGGGTCCTGTCTCTCTGGCATATAGTGACATTATCTCTCCTCAAAGATCTCCACATTTTTGGTGGATGCTCGTGGGAAGTCCGTCTCTGTTGAGAAGGCAAACACTCGGCCCTGAAAAATCAAATGTCAACGTGGGGGATTTGAAAAGTCAAAGAACACGAGTAAATTGACATTGGCGCTCTGAAAGGCACTGTCAGGTCCAAAGGACAAAGGCTCAAAATAGCTACCCAAGAAAGCCCTGTGTCTGAGATGCAAGGCCGGGGGATGCCACAGGCTGGAAGGACTGCTTGACAACTTTGTGCACCAGGCAGATGAGAGGCTGTGGGAATATCAGAATGGAGTGAAGAGACGCCAACTCCCAGCTAACCCCCTCCCCTTGCTATAGCTCACAGTTCAGTGCCGCTTTGGGGACTCGCGACTTTATTTTAGGCATCGGTGTTGACCTTGCTTTTGGAGGGAAACGAAAAGCACTTGAGGGGAGATACTTTCCCCATGCTGTCCCCATGTGGCTCAAACGCTTGGGAACTGTGATTAGGCACAGAGCCACCATTCCCTCCAAGGGGTTGGCTATGCAATACCTCGTGGGTGGCAAAAGACAAGATGTGAGAGTTCATGGGAGGATGGAGCAGGGCACTGGGCAATGAGCGCCAATCTGTGTTGCTCTGAGCCTTACAGTGCAGCCTAGAAGTTCCCACATGGGAGCCTGAGGAGAGGCGCTGGCTGCCATTGACCAGACCACAGCCTGTGCCCAGAAGCAGATGGCTCACTACTGTGTGTGTGTGTGTGTCATTTTTATAATGTAAACAACTTGTAGGTTAGAAGGGCTGGAGAAGTGTTCTGGCATATGATTGTTGATATTGCTTTCTCTATTAATATTTTTACACTTATTTGTGTGCACGTGTGTGTGTGTGCGCATATGTGTGGATGCCATAGTAGTCATGCAGAGGTCAAAGGACAGTTTTGAGGTCCAGTTCTCTCCTTCCATCGTGAGGGTTCCAGAGACTGAAATCAAGATATCAGGCTTGGCAGAAAGCGCCTTTCCCCTCTGAGCTGTCTCATTAGCCCTTGTTTTCTTTTAAGTAATAAACATGGCATTCTCATATTGGATCTACTATTTACATAGTTTAGGTCAGGATGGCATAACAAAATACCACATAGAATGGATGGTTTATACCAAGGAAATGATTTTTATATGCTCTTGAGGCTGGACATTCAAGGAAGGCTGCAGCCCATTCTTTCCTGCTAGGGGCTCCATTCCTGCATGTGAGCTGCTTCTCACGTGCGCAGATGACGCATGCATTGGTGGGGCATAGAATACAGGTAACAGAAAGGGCATCTCTGCTATCTCTTCCTATCAGGACACTAATCCTGTCAGCTCAGAGGCGCACACTGTGACCTCACTTAGCTTCTCTAGAAGTCCATCTACAAATACATTCTGGGGGGTTAAGGTTTCAGGAACTGAATGGATAGGAGTGGGTGCCAGGACCTCTGGTCTTCCCTCAGTACCGCATCCTGGCTTATTGCCATTGGGAGGCTGCTTATGAATCTTGTGACCCCTGCGCTTCCTGAACCTCAGAAGTCCCATGAGAAACCTGAGTCTTATGTGCCCCTCCCTCAAAAGAGGGAGAGTTCCGGTAGGGGGAAATAGCCCCCCATAGTAGGCAGAACTGATACTTACAAAGATGGGTGCAGGGGATGTTAGCATGTCACCTGTCTGCACCGTGCATACACCAACTGTAGTGACATTTCCTGACCGACCACCACCATTTCAGACAGTCATCAGGCCACATCTGCTAGGGTGTGGTATCTGCACAATGCACCATTGTCTGGATAATTCGACATTTTTGATAACAGTCCCTTAACTTCTGTAGAACTTTGCTCTGATAGATAGGGATGGGGAAGGCATTGTTAACGCTAGATGCTTCTGCTTAACAAGTGGGAGTGGTGTTTTAGTCTCGGGCCTTTTCTCAGATGGTCACAATGTCAATCTGTGCAGTCAAGTCTCTGAAAGGCGCTGCAGAGCAGGAGGGATCCCACCCAGCTTTAACCCGGCACACTCCTCATGTCTAGAGACTTTCCTTCATGTTTTGTTAGGCTAAAGCATCAGTGGAGGAGTTTCTGAACCAGAGGGTGCAGCTTGGAGGATTTTCACTTCCATCCTGCTAGAATGTTGGTTTATCAGCTGTGAAACAGGACAAGCCTCCTTCTGATAGGTCCTGAGATGTTAACTATAGATAGATGAAAGGTTCAAGACAAAAAAAACATACAATGACATCCTCTTTAAGATTGTATGTACTTTTTAAAGGTGTGTGTGTGTGCACACACCCATACATGTGAGTGGCAGTACCTGTGGAGGCCAGAAGAGGGTGTTGAAGATCTGGGAGCTAGAGCTACACACTGTTATAAGCCCCCCAACATGGGTATCAGAAACTCGACCTGGGTCCTCCCTGAAAACAGTATGCCCTCGTAACTGCTGAGCCATCTCTCAGAAGAACAGGAAACCCAGCCTCTCTCAGGAGCCCCACATCTTCTGGACAAACTGCATTATCAAGCTGTGATGTTGGTCTTAAATGTCAGCTTGCTGCAACCTAGAGTCACTGAGAAGGGAGTGTCAGTTGAAGGACTGTCTACATCAGGTTGGACAGGGTGGCGTGTCTGTGGGAAGTGTCTTGAATATTAATTGGAACAGGAAGTTATGCCCTGAGTCTGGGTGGCACTCTTCCCCAGGCTGAGCCCTGAACTGTATAACTGAAGAAAACTAGCAGAGCAGAGCCGCAAGCATGGGTGCATTTGCTTCCCTCTGCTCTTTACTGTAGAAGTCATGTGACCAGCTGTCTCAGGCTCCTGCCACTGTGAGTTCCCTGCGATGCAGTGCAACCAATAGCTGCAAGCCAAGTAAGTCCCTCTTCCGGAGTGGCTGTATGTAGATCAGGATGTCTTATCACAGTGACTGACATGAAACTAGAACCCAGGCAGCTAGGACTGTTGGCGAAGGCAAGTATGTACGGTCAAAACTGACCTCCATGCCTCGCTCCCTGCAAATGCCCCACCCCCACAGTAGAAGGCTGAGTTCAAATGAGGGCACAGCTGCTGCGCATTGCAGGGGAAAACCTTGGAGCCTTCACAGAGCAGGTATAGACTCACAACTTGAACCATGGACCCCAGCCACGTGGTCCTCCTGAGCCCTCACCACTGAAGCCCCCAGCTACCCTTAGCCCTCCAGAGCCCTGCCATGTCCCTGCCCCTGTATCCGGCCTCCCCCGCCCCCAGGAGCACAGCCTCCTCTAGGCAGCCTGCCAGATTGTGCCCACTGACCTTCAGTGTACAGAGCAGGTTCAGCCATCTATCTTCCAAGATGCCCAGCAGAAGGTGGGCTCGTTAGCACCTTCTGGAAGGTGCTAAGCCTCTGCTCAGCTTGATGTCTGATGGGTTCTAAGAGGCAGGAGCTGGCACAAAGCTATAGGTGTCTATTAATCAACTCAGTAAGATCTCAGAACAAACACAGACCAACATCCCTGCTGGCTTATGACCCATCCTCTCCTCTCCCAGGGAAGCTGTTGTTTTGAGAGCCTCCCTGAGGAACAGACCCAGCCAGACACCTCCAGGCCATTAGCATCAGTGAACTAGCAGTAGAAATTAAACCTGTATGGAGAGGACTCACCAGAGCTGTGTGCTGTGGACAGAGGACTGAGTCCCTCTGAAACATGAGAAAACAGACCATTCTATTATTTTAAGGTGTGGGGGGTGCATGCGCACAGAGACCAAAAGACTCAAGTCCTGCCTTCCCACTTTATCTGGCTCCTCTGCCCCAAGTTACAAATTCAAAGGCAGAAGTCACCAACAGCCCTCATCCAAAGAGGACAGCCAGGACAGAGGGACAACTTCCAGTAAAAACTGAAAGCCAGCCAGGTGGTGTTGGCCCTGCCTTTAATCTCAGCACTTGGGAGGCAGATGCAAACAGATCTCTGAGTTTGGAGGCTAGCCTGATCTATAGAGCTAGTTCCAGGACAGCCAGGTCTAACACAGTGAAATCCTGTCTTCAAAAACAAGGGCAAAAAACTGAGAATCACTCAGAATGGAGGAGGAAAAACATTAATGAAGATTTCAGAGGAAAAAAAAGATAAGTTTGGGTTTTGTCTTTTTTTTAAATTATTTTTAACCCAATGTCAGGCTCTTCCCATTGTGAACACTGATGGATCAAGGACTGTTGCTTTTACTGTCATGTTCCCACAATACACTTCACACCCAACAAGCTGTGCACCTATGAAGTAGCTATCTTCCCAGACCTCTTAGGGGCTTCACCCACCTTCCAAAGCCTCCCCTGACCTTCTGCTGTTTGCTGCCTCCTCTGAAGCACCCACAAACTCCTCACCCTCCTCCCTTTGTTGATTTCATACAGCTGCTTGTCCCAGGTTTCCTTAGGATTCTCTAACATTCCCGCCATCATTCTGAACATCCTCCTAGGTGCTGGGTGCCTGTGTCTGGCAGAGGTGTACACTGTGTTGGTGTTGGTCTGATCCTGCGGGCTGTTTTTGTCCCTCAGGGATTCCTTGATGACTCCCCCAACCAAGAAGTGGCCAAGACTCACAAGGTTTAGGGGTTTTGAGGTAATTCCAGACACAGCAAGGAATTCACTCATGCCCTGCAAATAGAATATTCAAATGCAGAGCAGTCCCAAGGGACTCATTCATATCTGTGTTCTTTGGCCTAAGATGTGTCCACCAGCATGGAATACAATGCACAAAATGCAGAGGAAAAGAGGGTGGGTGAAGAGAGAAAGCGGGAGGGGGGAAGAGTCTGCTGGCATGTTAGCCCGTGCCTACAATCCCAGCAGAATGGTGGAGGATTGCCCCTCATTTGAGACTAGCTTTGCCTATGTAGTTAGTTCCAGGCAAGCCTGGGCTAGAGTATGGGACTCTCTCAAAACAAAACAAAAACAATACATAATTGTTAGGCAGATAGAAGGTAGATAAGCCAGGCGGTGGTGGCACACACCTTTGAGGCCAGCCTGGGCTACAGAGTGAGTTCCAGGACTGGCTCCATACCGACTGAGAAACCCTGTCTCAAAAAAAAAACAAAAAAGGTAGGTAGATAGATAGATTACTGATAAACCATACATAGAGCAACCCTAGAAACCCTGCACACATCTCTACTAGGGAGCCAATGGCGTCGAATGACCAGCCCATGTGACCTGCTCTAGACAAACAAAAGCAGGTCTGAGCCTGGAAGACAGAAAGGTTGGAACCACAGTTCTGCCAACTGAAACCTGCAGGACTTGGACAAGGACAAAGGGCTCTGAACCTGTTTCCTCTTCTGCAGCACAAGGGAATGGTCTGCTACAAGGCATCTTTCAGGGGAAAGGAGGTTTATGAACACGTGCTCCTACTTACAGGTCCTGCAGGAAGCAAATACTGAGAATGGAAAATATTCGTCACTTGTGACTTATGGTCCGGGGAAGTTGTTCTCATGGCCCTTGCTGTGAGTGTAACCAAATAACCATTATGTGACAATTAATATTCTGTTTCCTTATTAGAGTGTATACTAGTTACTTTTCTCACAGCTGTAGCAAATTATCTAACCAGAGCGACTTAAGGAAGGAAGGTGTATCTGGGCTCCTGGTTTGGCGGTGCAGTCCATCACGGCGGGGTGGCAAGAGCGCGGGGCAGGTGCTCACATTGCGTCTCCAATCAAGAAGCAGAGAGAGATGAACGCTAGCACTAAGATCCCCTTTCTCTTTGTTAAATCCAGGATCCCAGCCCATTAGACAGTGCCATCCCATTAGGGTTGCTCTTCCCTCTTCAGTGTCCCATTCTGGAAACACCCTCATAGATAAGAAGTGTGTCCCCACGGTGATTCCAAATCCTGTTAGATTAAATCGAGGGAAGCCATCATATGTGGGCGGCACTCAGGGTTCTCTTGGCAGTTATGCCGCCGTGTACCCCAATCCTGTCTTTCCTCCGATTTCCCCATCTTGCCCTCTTCTTTGTAATTGTCAGTTCACCCACCCTCTGCGCTCCACACTGCCTGCACCAGGAGCTGGCCCCTGATCCTGGCTGGGCCTTCCAGTGCCAACACCCACATGAGGCCAGGGGCTTGGCAGGAACTCAAAGCATGTCCGCAAGGCTACATTACGTACTGAAATGAGCTCTGTTCCTAATTTGATTCTTTTTTTTCCCCTTTAACAAGCAAAGTTCACATTACAGATAAATTGCCCGGAAATTTCAATTTAATAAGGCATATGCGTTTTTCGGGTCCAGAAGCACAGAAAACATTTTGCAGACTGGTATTTTCATACTGAAAGGCTTATTAAAAAGACAGCTTTGAAAATGTCAGAAATTTACATAGTGTGTCCAGCCAGTTGGCTCAAAAGGGCTGATTTAACAAAAGTACTCAAAAGTCATGACGTGGAAGAGCCTGTTGGCAAGTGGCCTTGAGCTGGGTCCCCTGTGGGTCAGGGAGGAAGTCTATGCCACTCCCAGCTGTCAGTTTGGATCACGTGGGCAGTGTGAGCTGGCACAAATCAGGACTTGGCAGTGTTTAGCAATGGGGTAGCCCTTGGCCTCTGTGTCCATAGGGTGTGTTCTCACCAAAAGTAGCAAGCAGAAAGGGGTACAGGCACACCCCATCAAGGTGTTATGGAAGAGGCATCAAATAAAATAGACAAATACAGAAAAACAAAAATGATCCCAAGACACACAGATAAATAAGTATGGACAGCTGATTGTTGTACTCCTTCCATCCCTCCCTCTCTACGTGTGTGTGTGTGTAGGTGTGCCCATAAACATATGTACACATGTGTGTAAATAACAAAGGCTGGCATCAGGTTCCTCTTTCATTGTTCTACACTTTATTTCCCTAAAACGGGGTCTCTTACTGAGCCTGAGACTGACCAGATAGAGAGCCCCAGGGGTTTTCTTTTCTCCATTCTCCTACCTGCCCTGCTGGGCTTAGAGACACACACCAGCACACCCAGCTTTTAATGTGGCAGGGGCAGCTGAACTCAGTCAGATCCTCACGCTTGTGCAGCCAATGCTTTACCACCTGAGCCATCTACAACCCCCCACCTGGCTACTTCTTTTAATGTTTATTGTTATTATATTTAGTTACGTGAGTGTGTGTGTGAGTGTGTGCGCATGCATGCACACCTGAGTGTAGATGCCTATAGAGGCCAGAGGCATTGGAGCTCTGCAGATGGAGTTACAGGCTGGCAGTTGTGAGCCGCCTGATGTGGGGCACTGGCAAACCAACTGGGTCCTCTGCAAGAATAGATGCTCTTAACTGCTAACCCATCTACCTAGCCCTTATCAAGGTTCTCGTCATGCAGCCATGGCTGTCCTGGAGCTCCCTATGTAAACCAAGCTGGCCTCTGAGTCACAGGGATCCACCCACCTGTGCCTCCCAAGTGCCAGGATTAAAGGAATGTGCCACCACATCTATCCTCAACTGGGCTACTTTTCAAGAGCGAAAAACATGAGAGCATAATCGTTTAAAGCCACAGAAGCCCTGGCTTTCCTTAGACCCAAGGCATCTCAGGCTACTAACACTGGCATTGCTATGGCAGTGTGGCTTCTGAGATCATGATTCCATGCACTGATTTCCGCCCAACGTCTCTGGACACAAAACAGCAAGGCACCCTTGAGTTCACTGCAGAATCGTAGCTTCGAAAGACAAAAGGTAAATGACGTCGAGAGAAACAAGCAGCGCTGCTGGCAGGCAGGCCAGCCTGAAAGCTGGAGCGCTCAATTCTGTTTTTATTTTTGTTATAAAACTGAGTTGTGTGATGTGGGGATAAAACACGGTCCATTTAAAATACTTATTATTTTAAGTCTGCTGAACCACAAGTCATTCCTGGATCCACCGTGAACCTGCCACCTGCAAAATGAGAAGCAATTGTCACCTCTCTGGATTTCTCTCTCTGCACAAGTATTCCCGCTGACAGAGAATAAAACACAGCCAAGGCGCTGAAGGTGTGCTTGGTGTGCACACCTCCAGTCCCAGCACTTGGGAAGCCAAGGCAGGAAAATGTGAGTTCGAGGCCAATGTGGTTTACATAGTAAAACACTGTTCCAGACACCAAGGGCTGGGACGAAGTTCAGTGGTAGAGGGCCTGCCTGGCGTGCACAAGTCTCCAGGTTCCATCTGACTGCGCATCATTCACCAGGTACTTGGCTTGGCTCTAGGGATAGTCCCTAGCCCTTAGCATGAGGACCAGACAGCGTGCCGAGTAAAGGCCAGCGCCCTGGAATCCAGTGTGGCAGTGCTGAATTCAGTCTCTACTGTATCTTAGCTGAGCTATTTTTGGCAAGCCACTCAACTTTGGCTTTTGGGTGTTGCTGTAACTTCAGAACAAGGTGATGCAGTTCTGTTTGGATTGTTGTAAATCACAGGGGCAGAAGTGTGTCACTCAGCAAGTGTAGCCCAGAGTTGGGCACAGATATGGAATCCTAGCTTGCTCTAATCAACTCTAACCTCATCCTCACACCAGACAGCTTAGACAGTGGCTATGGTGGCCAATCCGCAGAGCCCACATTAGGCTGCAGCCAGCAAGGACCTGTGTCGGGTGATAAGTACCTCCAAGTTATGACACAGGGTGGCTGAGAGAAGCTGTCAGAGTGGGTCTTGAAAAACAGTAGAGGTTTGGCAGACACAGGTGTGAATCACTATCGGATGGAAGGCTGGTATGTTAAGGCAGTGTTCTCGGGAGTGAATCTCTCATTTTAATGAATTCTGAAGTGACCGTTGAGGTAACAGGGGAACAGCATTGGCCTGGAGCTCTCTCTGTCCATCCCAGCATGGCCACCACTGTGGAAACCTTGCTCCCAGAGCTCTGCAGTGTGGGACAGTCACAGAATATCACGCGCAAAGATGCACAGGTCCTAGTGAACCATTGACATATCCAGAGTCTAAAAGCCACCTCGCTCTCAGGTGCCCTGTGAGGAGTCTGAGACTTGTGGGGGGGCTTGTCCATATGTACAGACCCTGCCATCAGCCATCCCCAACATACTGATGAGGACACAGCAAAAAGCATTGCCCTTCTGGCCTGGACACACTCGGGCATCCTCTAGACTACACCTTGGTTTCCTTATCTGTGAAGAGAGCAATAATAGCACCGGGCATGCAAGCTTGGTGTGCAGACCGGCAGACACTGTGTCAGTAGGATTGTGCCAGGCCATGAAAAGTCTCAGTGTGATACAGGAAGCTGACATAGTAAGTACACAATTCTTATTAAATGGGTGCCACATGCTGATGCTGTCACCAGAGAGACAAGCACAGAGATAAGCCTTGGGTGATCTTTTTATATTTGCTGTCCACCTTTTTTAAGACAGTGGGTTCCACTGTCCAGGGTCTCACAAATTAGTCTAGGCTGGTTGGCCTGAGTCCCTGGGATCCCCTGGTCTCCATCTTCCCAGAGCTGGGATTAAAAACCCATGTTACCACTCTGGTGTGTTTCTTTTCCAAGGGTTCTGGGGATCAAAGTCAAATCATGTTACCAACTGAGCTATGCCCCTGCCCTGTGGTGCCCATTTGTTGCCCATGGGACAAGAGTTCCCCTGAGTTTGCGGCAGTCCCAGGAGCAGGACCTGTGACTGCCAGTAAACATGGTCATAGAAATGGCAACCTAATGATGCCTCTGACCCAAGTGTTCCCTCATCTGTTTTTCCTCCACATTTGTGTGTCCCCTCCTCTAACACCGCCACCCTCCCCACCTTGGTTCAAGTGTGGCAACTTCTATGATGTATGTTGCTGAGGTTACCCTTGCTCAGAGGCAATGGCTACTCCGAGCAGCCGTCTGTCCTATCTGTCCCTTCAACACGGCATAGCCCCTGCAGAAAGTGTGCACCAGTGTGTGCCCGAACAGCCTGGGCTGCAGAAAGTGTGCACCAGTGTGTGCCTGAAAAGCCTGGGCTGCGACTGAGGAGGATGGCTGTGATCTCAGTCTCTGTAAAAAGCCAGGCAGATCCTAAGAGCCTCTTCCTCTGAGTTCATCACCAGCAGGAAGGAGGCATGCCTGGCACCTGTGCAGCACTGAGCATGCTCAGAATGGCTTAACAAATGAGCACCTGGAACTGAAAGGTTTGAGGGTTGAGTTAAGCATGGCCTGGCACTTAGCCAAGGAGCCAAGGCCCCCGTGCTCATTACATACTTCTTGAATCTAATTGGAATACAATCTGATGTTTGGGATTTTTTCCTCAGGTACTCTGTTTACAAGGACCCAGCAGGCTGGCTGAATATTAACCCCATCAATGGAACTATTGATACAACTGCTGTGTTGGACCGGGAATCTCCATTTGTCCACAACAGTGTGTACACCGCCCTGTTCCTGGCCATTGATAGCGGTGAGTCACTTGGAAAGGACTATCGGCGTGCATGCATCACTTTCAGATGTGTTTATTTTTGTAGGACTTTTCTGATATATGTGTGGGATACATGGAGAGGAAGGACGTAAGTGGGGACAGAGAAGCCATTACTACACACACATTTATCCCGTCAATGGTATTCCCATCCCAAGGAATTTCAGTCTTTGTAGAAAATCAAATACGTCCACATCCAGGGGTCAGAGGGGAGGCCCGCTGTGCTCTCTCTGGGATGGGTGCCAGATTAGGAAGCCACACTAATGCCATTCATCTCAGTGCTGTGTTCTCACCTGCAAAGGAGGTTCTGGGATAGAACGGGAGAGGATATCAGTGACCCCAGGAACTGAATGGCCCCTATGGATTTGCCCTATTATGTTGCAGTTCCATGGAAAGACATTGGATCCTCCCAGCCAGTCACTGCATAGTAACAAAATGCTGCTCCTTCAAAGGCTAAGAATTCAGTATCCCATGCCAGACCTCATGGTAGATGCTGGGGACATGGCAGCAAGTGAACTAGGACCTATCTCCTGGAACAAGCAGAGCACGGGATTAGCCTGTGGGGCAATGGCAGACACAGATAGAGTCCTTAGAAGACATCTGGACAAGATGGTAACTTGGCCCAGTCACAGAAGTGGATGAGATCAGGATCTGGAAACGTTGGGGAGGTTGTGAAGGCAGGGCTGGCAGGGTTTGCCATGAACTTGTCACTGGGGTCTCTATCAGGCTGCGTGTTTAAGTTCAGGGTGTCTTCTACAAACTGAAGAAGTGTGTGTAGGCAGAATGAGGATTTGTGGTGTTTGGTACAAAGTTATAGAAAACACCCAGCAAGAAGCCCAGAGAGCAAAGAATGAGATATTAGTGGGGTATACTCAGAACTCTCCCAACTATTCCCTCCACATACCTGACGAGAAGCAACTTAGTGGAGAATTAGCTAGAGAGGGTGTGGTCCGTCATGGCAGGGCACACGTGGTGGTGGGTAGCTCTGTGACTGTGGAAGGGAACCGTGACTGCTGGCCTGTATCTCGCCATACCAGAAGGCAAAGGGCTCAGGATGGAGAGAGGCTAGAACCCTAAGACAACCCCCACTCCTGCAGAGAGAGTCATTTCCTCCAGCTCCACCCTGCCTTTGAGAGGTTCAACAACCTCCCCAAACACTGCCACAAGCTGGGAGCCAGGTGTTCAAACACATGAGCCTTTCGGGGACACTTCGCATCCGAACGGTTACAGGGCGTGCACACAACTGGAGACAGGGAACAAGACAATGATGTTGGATGGGTCAACTGCTGAACACATGATCAGACATTTTCCCAAGCTGATGGAAGACATCGAGAAGTTCAGAGAACCACAGAGAGGATGAACATGAGGGAAACATATTCCAGGGCATCATAGTCAAGCTGAAGATTAAATACATGGAAAAACGTTCAAAGAATAAAACCGCAGTCCCTCAGCGAAGCCCAGCCTTAACATTCACAGAGCTCTGCTTTTCCTCACACACACACGAAAATGAAAATAGTGTGAGTTAAATTTCTCATTTCTGGGATGAAGTACCTTACAGGAACAACAGACAGGAAGGGAGGTTTATTTGGGCTCAAGGGATATAATCTGTCATGACAAGAAGACACGGTAGCCAAGGAGTGAGGCATTCGCACATAAACACAAATAGATGGACAAATAAGTAATCTACAGCGTTAAGTGACCTAGGAAGAAATCAAATAATCTGAAATAGCCCAATATTTATGAAGGAAAAAAATCTTTTGAAATCCTTCCAACTAAGCAAACCTCGGGCCCAGATGGTTGCTGTGTGTTTCCAAACATTTGAGACAGAAGAGGACCAACCTCACAGACACTTCCAGAAAAGAGAGAGAAGGGACTCTTAGCAACTGTTTTTAATGAGTGCATACTTTCTCTAAAACATGGAAAAATCTTGCAAAAAAATTAAAATTGCAAACCAATCTCACAAGCATAAAGTTTAAAATCCGTAAAATATTAATGAGCCCAAGAGAAATTATAAAATCATCCTAATTGTGGATTTGAGATGGTTACATATTCGGGACTGGAAAGATGGCTCAGCAGTTCAAAGCTCTTGCTGCCCTTGCCCTTGGAGAGGACCTCAGTTCCGCTAACAGCACCCAGGTAAGGCGACTCACAAACACCTGTTAATTCCAGTTCTAGGGGGAATCCAGCGCCCTCTTCTGGCTTCTAAGGGTATTACATTCAGGTGCAGGGGGTGGTATGGAGAGATGGGGGAAGGAAGAAAAAAGGGTTATATATTGAGTCATGATTTAAATATATACATATACAACATATAAAAAAGATATACATATTATACACACACATATACAAACTAGGAAATGTCCTTAATCTGATTAGAGCTTTAGCCAACATCTTGCTCAACGGTGAAATACTAGCAGTTTTTCCTTGAGCTCAGTCATCTTCAGAGCAACACGGGGATAAACAGACACCAGGCTTAAGTGAGAATTCAAAAAAAAACGAAACCTCTTAAAACCTCTTTTATTCATGGATACTGTCAGTGAATTTAACAAAGTTATCAGAGAAAAGATCCATACAGAACAGTGGTAGAAAGTGAGTTTTTCTTTTTTGAGACGGGGGTCACTATGCAACCCTGATTGCCCTTGAACTCGCTATATATATTCACCTCTGCCTCCAGAGTGATGGCATTAAAGGCATGAGCCACACACCATGCCTGGTGGAAATGGAATTTTTAAGAGCTTCGATGGTAACATAAATGCAATCAACAATATTTAAATGTAAAGAATGTCATCCAACTTCTCTACAGTGATGCTCCAGATAACCTAAGAGGTTTTTGTGAGGCCAACTGTGGTGTGACTTTGGGGGGAAAGCTGTAAAATGAACATCTATGGCCCAACATAACGGCCCAAAGAATGGTCCATTCAAGTCCATCATAATGGGTTAGATGAGTTTACTGGGGGTGACTTACTGAGCAATGGACTGCTACTGGTCTCCTCTCTCCCTCTCCGAAATTGTCAATGTCCCCCTCCCCCACCTAATCTGAGAAATTGGCACAAAACTGGTTGCAGAGCGCCACCTAGTGTTGAAACTGCTAAGGTGCCCAGAGGCTCACATAACAAGGAAACCAGACACTGGACGACAGTTAAACGTTTATTCTCTTAGCAAGGGTTATGCCGGTCTCTCAGAACACTGTGTAGCTGTGGTGACCTATGGTTTGCTTGCTGTCATCCGGCGTCCAGATGAGCTAAGCAGTGACTTGCTGGGAGATGCATTCATCTGGATTCGGAGGTCTCATATCTACATAAGTGAGAAGGTATACCATGTTTATGGACTGGATGATTTGGGGCTATTGAAATGTCAAAGTGTCCTGAGGACTGAGACACAATGCTGACAAAATTCCTGTTCCTGGGGTTAGCGAGATATATATATATATATATATATATTCTGACTACAGAATGAGTATGGCAACACCAGGAGCTTAAAGTCACAAAGGCAATCCTGAGAATAAATTGAAAGGCATGTGTTATATGTCTCCAGGATCTATTGGGAAATGGTAAAGATTGAAACTGTGTGATATTCACACAAAGCAATAAAATGACTGATGAAATAGCATTCAGAAAAACAACAGAAACAAAACAGAAAACATTGTTATTATTTCTGCATTTCTTCGATCATATCACCTGGCAGGGGCAATGGAAGGGAGGGCTCAGAGGTTCAGAGGGTACAGCCCAGAATGGTGGAGAAGGCATGGTGGGCTTCCCCATAGTGGCAGAACCACGTCACACCAGCTTCTTTACCACAGCGCAGCCACGGCGCAGCTCAGGAATTCGGGAATGCAGGCCCCAGCCAGAAGTGGTAGGGCCTTCAACAGCTTTAGTGTTCGATTTCAACCCACTAGCACCCATGTCCCAAAGTTTGCACTACCTCTAAAGACACAACACAGACCAGATGTTCAAACACAGAATCCACGGGAACATTCCAGACTCAAGTCAGATCAGCCACACACACCCTGTCCCTGATTACGACATGGGCACTAAAGATAGCCAAGAGGGGAGAAAGCAGGATCTCTTTAGTAAAATCTGCTGGGTTAAATAACACAGCCCCTCACTTTCTTAAACCACAGACAAGAATCAAGTCTAAACATGAAAGTGAAGTAATCTATCTTTGATAAAAATGTATGAGAACATCCATGTCTTTAGTGTAAAGGAAAAAAGGTGGAAAATACTAACTACAAGAGAAGATAGATCAGAGGCAGAAAAATGGGTCACTGGGCAGAGGTGCTTGCCACAAAGCTGGACCTGAGTTCCGTGCCAAGACCCAAGTGGTAGAAGGAGAGAAGCAGGCCAGGCTGTGGTGGCGCACACCTTTAATCCCAGCACTCCGGAGGCAGAGGCAGGTGAATCCCTGTGAGTTCGAGGTCACGCTGGTCTACAAGAGCTAATTCCAGGATAGCTAGGACTGTTACACAGGGAAACCCTGTCTCAAAAAAACAAAACAAAAAAAAGGAGAGAAACAACTCCTGTAGTGCTCCTCTGACCTATAGGCCACTGTAGCATGCACACATGTGTATGCATGCCCATGCGTGCGCACACACACACAAATACTATAATAAAGGTTAAAAGGAGAAAATATAGATCATGTGCATAAAAATTAACTTTGCTTCATTAATGTGACACCATTAAGCAAGCAGAAAGGTGATCCACGCAAGGTGATCATAACGTAAAGCGATTCTACGGTGTGTCAACAGAGATGGTAGAGAACGGCTGCTTGCCAGCAACATGTGCCAGTCCAGTAAAGGCTGGACTGGACACTCCACTCAGTTAGCCAAGGTTACACAGTAAGATGCTTCAAGTATACATTACAGTACAGTCGAATAGAGGACATGCAAGGAACTGCAATACAAACACACACAGCATAGACACAAAGCAGCTGAAATGAGATAATAGAAAACAAGTATTAGCCAGATGGTAGAGCAAGCAGAGCTCCAACAGCTCCCAAGCGTGAAGTGATACAACCTATCACTAAACTGGACTTGGCTACACTGTGGTTGGACATTACATTGGGGGTACTAAATGCCCAACAGAAATGTTCCTACAAAGCCCCTGTGTCGGGATGTGAAGTCTATCCCAAGGCAAGGCAGTCAAAAGGTTCCTGGAGTACAACTGGGAAGACCCAAGTTCAGATCCCTGGAAAGCACGCAGAACCAAGCAGATCTGGTGGCCACCTGTCACCCGCACTCAAGAGGTTATGGACTGGGGGAGAAGCCAGCTAGACCTGAATTCCAGGTATTGTGCAAGAAACTGCCTCAGTAAAGTGAAGAGAAATCAAGGGAGACACCATCAGCTTCAGGCTTACACACAAAACACACACACACATGCATAACACAAACATACACACATCCCAAGAAGATAGAAAATATTCCCACACATCTAATAGAGAAACAAATGATGCCTAATTCACAAAAGTAGTGTGTAAAAACAGTAAGTGAATGGCTCACACCTACTCACAGAAACAGCATTGAGCCTCACAAACATAGCATTGAGCAAAAGATTGCATAGGAAAAGCACCATGTGCTTCGTGGTTCAATCTAGATCAAAATGGCAGGCAGGCAAAGCTAACCACATCACATGGCAAACTGCATGATCGTGTTGGATGGGAACATTCTTCCAGCTTCTATTTGCAATGTGTGAGCTGTTCTGTTTCCATGGGAACCTTAAAAATTCAGGATGAAGGCTGGGGAGATGGCCTGATGGTGAAAGTGTTTGCTGCCAAGCAATCAGACTGGAGTTTGGATCCCCAGAATCCATGTAAATGCCAAGCGGGGATGGTGACCTGCCTGCAATCCCACCTTTGAAGGCAGAGAGAAAACCCCTGAGCCAACTGGCTAGCAAGACTAGTCATATCAGGCGGGTTCTGGGTTTGACTGAGAGACCCTGCCTCAAAGAATGAGGTGAAAGAGTGGTTGAGGAAGATTCCTGGTATCAACCTTGGGCCCATATAAACATATGCACACACATTCAAATGTGTATAGGCATGAGAAGCAGAGAAATGTATGGTGACAGAGCAAAGACAGAGTCAGCTGGGGTGCTTTAACCATGCACACTTTCTCTAAGACCCACCTTGCCCTAGTCTCTTAGCATCATATGGTCCAAGGACAGCCAGTTCTTGTCATCTGATGGTCCCGCTCTGCAGAAAAGAATAGAGGAATTTCTGCAGAGAGAACAGAGAGAATGCCCTTTGCAGTTCAACACATGCCACATAGCTCTGCTTCTCCACATCAGAATGACTATGGCAGAACTAAGTGTTTTTTCTTAGGTACCTCTTAATGGCTAGAACTGTGGAGTCTGGATGGAGTTACATAAAAAACACTGACCAGGGTTAGAAAACTGACCTTTGGGCCTGCAAGCTTAGGGATTCAGAGTTCATGCAGATAATGTCTGGAGTCTTGCTTCTTTATGATGTGGATAATGCTGGGGTTACAGATGGTTTGAAGAGAAAAGGATGCTTTTTCCTTAACTGTTACGCATTTTAAGATTTTTAATTATGTGTCTATGTGGGGAAGGGAGAAATGTGCACATGAGTGCAGGTGCCTGTGGTAACCAGCAGAGGGCACCAGATCCCCTGGAGCCACAGACAGTTGTGAGCTTCCTGGCACAGGTGTTGGGAACTGAACTCAGGTCCTCCAGAAGAGCAGCAAGCACTACTAACCACTGGGCCACCTCTCCAGGCCGTTACCCATTTTAATGAGCTGCAAATTACCTAAGCATATCATTACCATGCAACTGAAATGCTTTTATTTTGGCAAGCCAGACCTTTCATATTGGAAGGATTTGGTCTTCAGAGATGAATGTTGTCGCTTAGTTTTTATGACCTAGACTTTCTGAAAAAATTCAGATGGTGCCTTCAGAGCACAGACACCAGGGAGAGACTTTGACAAGCTCAGAGTCACTGCCCTATCTTAGGAAGGGATGAATAACAATTGCAAAGGAAGATACTGAGCTGAAGAGGGAGCAGTCAGGAGTGAATCAAATGCAGTCCTCTGGGGAGATGTGCCACTGACAGGCCAGAGCAGTTACAATGAGCCAAGGACCATCCTGTCCACCCTCCCAGAGCTGAGAGTATAGGTATACACACCGCCATGCCTGGCTTTTCACATAGGTCCAGGAGATATGAACTCAGGTTCTTATGCTTGTGTGGCAAGCACTTCAATGGATCCATTTCCCTGCTCCCAGGGCAGGCATTATATGCTCCAATAGACTATTCAGAGAACGTGAAAAGAAAATAGCCCACTTAGGAAGTCCTCATGGCCTCTGGAGTCTTTCTGTAGTCACCAAAAATGTCCCATTTTCCATGTGCTTCCATCTGGGGAATGCTAAATTCATGATCATGCCCTCATGACTCAGCAACTTGTATAAAATAAATTTGAGCCCATCCATCAAAAATGGGGTGCAGGTTACTATACTGGCTAGTTTTGTCAATTTGACACAAGCTATAGTCATCTGAGAGGAGGGGACCTCAATTGAGAAGATGCCTCCGTAAGATCTAACTGTAGGGCATTTTCTTAATTAGTGATTGGTGTAGGAAAGTCCAGCCCATTGTGGGTGATGCCACCCCTAGGCTTGTGGTTCTGAGTTCTGTAAGAAAGCAGGCTAAGCAAGCACTCCTCCCATGGCCTACTGCATCAGCTCCAGCCTCCAGGGTCCTGCCCTGCTTGAGTTCCTGCCCTCACTGCTTTGATGACGAATGAACTGTTATATGGGACAGTATGTGAAATAAACCCTTTCCCTCCCCAACTTGCTTTTGGGTCATGGTTTTTATCACAGCAATAGTAACCCTAACAAAGACGGCTACCAAGAAGACAAACCAAGACGGGGTGTCTAACAACTGTAAAATTAAAGTGTAATTGACCAAAATAATGGTTTTTCAGACTGTTACACCCCATCCCAGTCTGTCCTTCACCACAGTCCCCCATGTGACAGATGCTCTGAAGATAATGCTGGACCCAAAGTGAAATATATACAATGTGTTTAGGTGGACTAAAGGAAAGGCTACTGGCCAGCCCTAGAGTGACGTGGTCTCTGAGCTATGAACGAGAGCCCGAATCGCAGATCAGAGGGGACCTAACAGACCTTGGTCTGCCACCCTGTCATTTTAGATCAGCCTAAGACCGTGTGGGGGTGGGGAAGATTATTCAGATTGATTCTGCTTAGAAGCAGCTAGTTTGGATAAAATCAGGTCATTTGTTACAGTGGCACCCCAATTAAGCCAGCTTAACACCCCTCATTGCGGCTGTTGTAGAAAGCAGGGGAGAAGAGTAAACATCAGACGTGGCCATCGGCTCTCCTGCTGTCACGTACAGTGAAATATCAATCAAGTTGGAATTGCTGGCTACAATTTTGTCACTGAGAAAACGACTCAGTCAAATGACTCTTGAGATGGGGGGACAGAGAAGGAGTGGCTGGAGCTGCTGCGTGGAGCTAGGTCTCTCCTCCAGCTCCTCAGGATCTTAGCCATGTGACTGCATCCTTGAGACTGAAGGTCTCTCCGGCCTGTTTTCCCATCTGCATCATGAAGGCAAGGGCTGCTGGCTTGCTGGGTTGTCATAAGAAGACAGGAATCAGACTGGGGAGATGGCTCGGTTGCTAGAGTGGCTTGTAGTACAACAAGCACAAAGGACATGGTTTTGGTCCCCCATGTGACCAGTGACTAGGACAACTTACGACTTCCCAGCACTTCCTGGAGCTAGCTTCTGGGTTCCGTGATCCTGACATTCTGAAGTATACATGAGAGATATATACACGCTTGTACGCGCGCGTGCATGCGAGTTGGAATCCATGTAGCCCAGTCTGGCCTTGAATTTGCTTTGTAGCTGAGGATAACCTTGAACCTCTGATCCTACTGTCTCTCCACCTCCTGAGTGCTGGGATTACAGATGTGCACTCTACACGTTTTTGTTCTATGTAGATGAAACCAGCCCACCCAACTACCCCCCAGGGACCCTGTTCATCTAAGGGAGCTGCATTTGGGGTCTCATGAACTTAGGATACTGCCCTCCATGTGCAAATCTGGTCCCCGGGATGCAGATGTTGACAGCAGGCTTGTTTGTAATGGGCAAAAATTGAAAATGCCCGTTAGCAGTGAACACATGGACAACACATGGCCTACCCATATACTGGGGTATGATTTAGCCATCAAAAAAGAGCAAAGGGCTGGGATAGGCTTCAACACGAATGAGCCTCAAAAACACATTAAGCAAAAGAAGACTCAAAAAGGCCACATACTTGGGGTGGAGAGATGGTCAAGAGTATCAGCTGCTCTTGCAAGAGGACCCATTTTAAATTCCCAGCACCCACACGGCAGCTCACAACCCTCAAACTCTAGTTCAATGGACCTGACACCCCTTTCTGGCCTCCACAGACACTGCATGCAGTGGTTCACAGACATACATATGGAGGTTTAAAAAACATGCATGAAATAAATTTCTGCATATTCTGTTTATATGAAATGTCTAGAACAGTCCATAACAGTAGGAAGTAGGTTAGCAATTGCCCAGGGCCAGCAGTTTAGTAGAGAGTTAGTGCCAAAAGTCTCTTCTTGAGAATGAAAATCTCTAGGATCAGAAGGGGTGCTGGTTACATGTCTATAAATTTACTAGAAAATCAATTTGCTGTAAAAATAAGTGAAGGCTGAGAGAAAAGGGAGCTGTGCAGAACTGGAAAAACTATCTTTAATTCCTGCGTAACTTTTGAATCTGGCATTTCCTTTCTGGTTATTATAGCCCTCACAGTTATTGTAAAGAAAATTAGAAGCAGAGGAAGGTATTATTTTAATGTTCATTACCTGAGGAGATAATTGCCACTTGGATTTTAATATATTCCCTTCTGATCTTTCTCTGGCCATACATACCTTTTTAAATTAGGTTCATGCTATGTTTTCAGCTGTGTGCCTCATCTACGAGGCATAAAGCTTAGACATGTTCATGAGTAATGGAATCTATCAAAATTAAAAAAAAAAGACCTGGTGTTTGGGGAGTGAGAAAAATCCTGTTTTGCTAACATTATGAATAAAACAAAGTTCACGAGGTCTTTTAAGAGCTGGGGGTGCTGCTCAGTGATGCAGCATTTGTCTAGCCACAAAGGTGCCTTGGGTTCCATCCTCACTACCAAAAAGAAAAAGAGACTTGCTGGGCACAGTTACGCACTACTACAATCCCAGCACTTGGGAGATAGAGGCAGTAGGACCTGTAGGCCAAGGCCAGGCTTGGCTATATAGTGAGTTCAAAGCCAGCTTGTGCCAAGGGAGACCCTTCTCAAAAGGAAGGAAAGGAAGGAGAGGAAGAAGAGGAATGGAGGAAGGAAGTATGGGAAGGAAGGGGGAAGGGAGGGAGGGAACCTGTGCTTGTCTCTCAATACATCACCACCCTGCTTTCCTCCCCCATCCCTCTCCTGACAGAAGATAAGACCTCTTCTTTGGGGATTAGCTTCCCCAAATCACAAGAGCAGTTATTTTCATTTGATTTCATAGTTAAAATGAGATCCTATTAAAAAAATCACATAATAAATGGTCTGATATAGAAAGTAACAAATAACTCCAGGCATAGTTGACACATGACCCAGAATCCCAAGGAAACCAGACCCAGTTTCTGTCTCCCTAGGCTCTTTAAGCAAATACTGTCCCCTGCACAAAACTCACATCCTGCTGTTATTTCTAGGGAACATGTATAGACTTGAAAGCCACCCATAGCTGCAAAAGAACGATGCCTGATGGACGGTATTAGTAAAGGAGTCTGTTCATTACCCACGATAACCACTAGGCTTGGCCTTGGTGCCAGTCCCCACCCTGCATGCTGGCCAACTACGGGGAAAACACTATGGCACGGTCTGGGTCCCTAATATGTTGTCAGCTCAGTTAGCCAGTGGGAACAGGAAGCTAAAAATCTTACGTGTGTTTAGAATGACTTACTCAAATGCCATTATTGCTTTAAAAAAATGATTTGGAGACTGGAGAGGCAGCCCAACAGTTGAGAACACTAGCTGCTCTTGAAGAGAAAGGGAGTTCAATTGCCAGCACCCACATTTGGTGGCTCACAGCCACCTGTAACTCCAGCTTCCCATCTGCTGCCCTCTTCTGGCTTGGGTGCACACTGCCTTCACATAGGCGTACATATACTCATATACAGACATGCACATACACATAGGCAAAAATAAAATAATCAATACTGATAATGGTTTCACTCACAAGAGGGACCCCAAATACTCAGACTCATAAGGACAGAACGTGGGGTGGAGCTGCCAGGATCTGGAGAGGGTGGCGGGTCTACCACTCACTTGCCAGCAGAGCTGCGGTAGGGAAAGGGGAAGAAGCTCTAGTGGCAGAGGAGCCTGATGCATGGCAGCGTAGATGCTCCCAGTGCCACTGAACTGTACACAAAAGCAGTGCATATAAGTACACTGTAACACAGTAGCTCAAAATCATAAGATCTAAATGATAAGAACAATAATGAGCATCTGGAGAGATGACTCAGTAGCTAAGAGTAATGGCTGCTCTTCCAGAGGACCAGAGTCCCGTTCCCAGCATCCACATGGTGACTCACAACCTGTAACTCTAGTTTTAAGGATTCCAATGCTCTCCTCTGGCTTCTGTGTACCTGTACATATGTGCATATATACACACATAAATAAACATTTTGATAAGCCCAGATTCATAGTTTACAGATTTTTGTTTGATTTCCTAGTGGAAATGGAATCCTGCAAAAAATCAAACTACATAATAAATATTCTGACATAGGAAGTAAGGATAAAGCTGGGCATAGTGCCACATGCCTGTAATTCCAGCACTCGGGGGTTGAGGCAGGAAGATCATGAGTTTGAGGCCAACTTGAGCTGTGTAATAAGTTTCATGCCAATCTGGAATACAGAGTAAGCCCTTCTCAATAGAACGAAACACTAATTAATTAGTTGTTTAATTAATCAAATTTAAACATAAAGGACAATAGTTTATCCAGAGGAGACACTGTACAAATGGGACCTAAACTCAGCAGCCCATGCTGAGCTCTCTGCTCAGCACTTCATCCCCTGTAGAACCCTCCACCTATCTACACTGCTCAGTGTGAACGCAGCCATGAGCCTCTGGAATGAGGGTCAGCTACCTTCACTGGGTTCCCTACCACCACGGTGAGGACCGGAATGGCTCATATCTCAGAGGTCCTTCTAGCTCCCCACTCAATCCCAGAGCCCCTACACACCCAGCCAGAGCTCCACACCACATTCAGAGCTGGAACTACTTCAGACCTTTCTGGAGAACATAGCCATGGACTTCCTCCATGAGAGCAGAGCTGTCACAGTCTATCCTGAGTGAGTGGTCGGCTACTTTCTAGTCTTCTATAGGTGCCTCCAGGATTCTAGGCTCATTGCTGGTCTGCCATACACATATCCTGGGTAACCGGCATGTTAGTCTGCCATACATGTATTCTGGGCAGATGATTGAATCTGGGGCTTTTTCTATTAAAATGGAAAGTCCATGAAAAAGAGGCACTATTCTAACCAAGCTTGAGTTCTTAGATTTCACATAGAACTGTCTCATGGAAAGTGGGGGCTGCTGAAGAGGAAGAGAAGAAAATGACAGGGGCTAAAATACCCAGAAGCCCCAGGGCTTTCAGTTATTCCTGGAGCCAAACAGCCTTGGCAAGAGCATTGCACCTGAATATCTCTGGACTTTGGAGTAACTTCTCTCCTCCTCGGGCATAACTAGGGAAGCAAGTGTCAAGGTGGCTTATCAGGCAAGGGCACTCTGCCTTTGCCATGCAAACCTGACCGCCTGACTTCAGTCCACAGTGGAAAGAGAATCAACTCTTAAAAACTGTCCTCTGACCTCCACATAGGTGTCGTAGCTCCAGTACAGGTACACACACACACACACACACACACACACACACACACACACACACACA
>LOJH01006937.1:16751-27912 GCA_001685095.1 Ellobius talpinus | reverse complement strand
CTTTGGAAGAGCAAGCAATGCTCTTAACCACTGAGCCATCTCTCCAGCCCATGACCTTGAATTTCTAATTCTCTGTCCCCAGTCTAGTGCTAGGATTACAGGCATGCACTACCATCTCCTACATATATGCTTTTGGATTCAAACCTAGGACCTCATGCATGATAGGTCAACTGAGGCATACATACCCAGCCCTCACTCAGATCTGAGAACATAGCACCCAATAACTTGAAAAAGCCTTTTTTTTAAATTATCTAGATAGGTGGATAGAAGTTATGCTCAGACATCATTTTAACAGTGTCATAGGTATTTCTTTTTATTTTTCTGTAAGAGATAATTAGCACACTTAACTATAGGTCTGCCTTTGAGCCGTTCAGTTCAGTTGCTGCCAACTAGAATATTCTGCATAAACTTAGCCCTGTTTATATATAAACCGGGTAGTAGTTTAAAGCTAACGTCACTGTTTTCTTCTTCGCCAAGCACAGCATGTTTTGATCTACACAGGGAATATTTTTAAAAACTGGATGTCTAAGAATGTAAACAATTGGAAGGGAGTTGCAGCTGTTTATAGTTTGCTTTTTAATCTTATGTTCTTTTGTGGCCTCTAATGACGAAGGACTTTTGTTTACCTACTATAGTGTATGGCTCATGACTATATAAGTATAGTTTTTCTGCTTTTTATTTTGGCTTTCTAAATAAAGGAGAGAGGAACTGAAGGAAAACTACTGGACAAAAATATCTCCATGGCCACTGGGTCTTAACTAGAAGCAGTGGGAAAGCGTAGTTGGGTCCCTTACAGGGAAAGAAAGGATTCTATCTTATAGGGTCCATAACTGGCAGGCCTCAGTCTTTGCCCTTGGCTTTCTTTTTGTTTGTTGGGATCTGTTAGTCACACTCCATTCTTGTGTCTGACACTGTCTAGACTAGCAGAAGTGAGGGGGTTGCATTTTCAGTGCTTCCTCCAGCCCCCCCAACACATCAGAAGGGATAAAAGCATGCTTTGACTGATGGCAATCTCGCTTGCAGCCGCTTTCCAGCAGGGAAGGCATTTCTGATATGTAGGTGCCTCTGCGGTGGACTGTTGTTCTAGCCGCTGTTTATCAGTGTGGCCTTTCAGCATGTAATTTCTCATTACCCTCTGTTAACACGAAGTGTACCCTTGGTTTCCTTTTATAAAAATAACTTTGTATATTGCAGTGAACTGTATTTAGATGAAAGGTTTAGCGATGCTTCCACCCATGCTATTTATAGCAGTGCCTATGAGTTTGTGGCTGAAAGCATGGATTTGCATCCCAGCCGCCCTGCGTCCTAGCTGTGAGAGCTTGCGGAATCTTACTCACCCTTTCTAGTCCTTCTTTTACTTGTTTCAGTGAAGAACAAGTGGTATAAAGGACAAGACCGATGGTATAATCTCAGTGTTGTTGTAAGACTGAATGAAGTAATGTCCATTGAGACCTTCTCTGTATCTTGGTGTGTAACTTGTACAGCTTGTAATGTTGATGGAGACTCTAAATTACTTTGTATGTGTTTATGGGCAAGACTGGATTATACTGGATCCTCCCCTCCTTCCAGAATGGGAGGAATGAGGATACAAATATAAACTGAAAACAATTATCATCAGTATTAAAATTACTTTATTAAATAATCAGGATTCATGGTCTGTAGCACTAAAAAGCAGACTGAGACTTTAAGAATATTGTTAAATTGAAATCCACCAGTTGGGGGTGGGCATTGCTAAGAATCAAGCACTCTCATAGGCTAGTCAAATAGTTACCTCTTAACCGTACATACCCCAAGCTAATCCCTGTCTTCAATTACTGCCAGCTGTGGGGCTCTTCTTCCCAAAATTTGAAGCCTGTTTTCTGTGCTTTAACTGAAATAACCTCAACCAAGCGGCATGGACTTTAGAATAAATGTACCTAAAGATTTGCCTATATATTCTTGTTTAGACAGCAATCACAGTTAAAAGGTTAGATATTAAAAAAAGGGAACAGACCAACAAGGGCACTCATCAGCTGCGAGCTTATTTCCGGCTTTAGAGAGCTACACTTCATGACGTAGTTGGAATGTAGTTTGAATCTACAGTGCCTAGAACTGCTTTTGTCTTCTGCATGAATGAAGTAGAAAAATATTAGCTCTACAAACACAGGTGCTTTTGAATGTCTCTTTTGGTTTAAGGGTAGTGCAATCCAAATAATGGTCTATCTATAACACGTGTTTGGCTAAAGGCGAGACAGTACCTTACCAAGTGATAAGACGGTCTATTAAAATAACATCTGTTATCATATGGCGTGTGCAATTGTTTTAGAGGTTCTCCACTCTGCAAACAGGGGAAACTGCAAAGAAATGTCCCTTCCTGTCTCCTTTCCCCTTCCACTATCCCTTCCCTTCCCTTGATGATGGTGTCTAGCCTCATGCTAAGAAATTACTTGTCCGGTAATGTGATTGCTAAACTGTCAAGCTCCCTGCTTCCTGGTCTACAGTCACTATCTCCCTCACTCCACACTTTTATCCCCGTTTTACTAGGAAACCATAGTTTATTGAGAATAATCAGCTGCCTGAAGTCCCACTAGTAAGTGAGGCCGCGGTCTTCCAGTGGAGCACTCAGGGGCTGTGGCTCACGCGGGAAGTGTCTTGCAGGAGGCTGACATTTCTGTTGTATCCACAGTCCTGGGTAAAAAGCATTCTCACTCTGCCCCAACTTGTTAGGAAAATAATGTGTGTGAATTGTTCGACATGCCAGTAGCGCAGGTTGGTTTAGGAGTCGCTCCTGTGGAGTATCTCCTGCCACACTGTCATTTCCTTACCATGTCCTAAAATCTTTCAGCGTGTGAGTTTGCCTTGCTGAGACTTTTCTTCCAGACCAACAAAGTTGCACTTCAAATGAGAACACAGACACAAGCCTTGCGGGGGAAATTGCCATCAAACCATGAGCCCCTACTCACTGCCATAAAACCTTGTCTGGAAGATAGACTCTTATGGCGACATCTTAAGAGCTAGGACTGGAGGGCAGACCTTCCTGCTTTCCTATGGGAGCTGTTGATTGGTAGGGAGTTTGTTATCAAATCTTGCCTGCTTGCTTCAGTGTTTAGTCTTTGGCGCCTTTGCATCATCATGGTGTTATTGCTTCCCCCAGTTAAAAAAAATTGTTGCTTCTAGATTTCTCTATAGCCAGCCGTGGTTCTGGGTCCTAGGCACCTACAAGTTAAATTGTCTTTGCCCTAAGAAAGATGGTGACTGTTGTTTAGGGAAGATGGGAGCCTGTTTTGATATCCACACCTTTAAGGTTTGAGAATTGAAGATTGTAGATGTTTGATTGTTATCTCATAGGCTGAGGGTAGGTTGTGGTTGATAAAATTTATTTAGAATATGAAGACTTGGGTTCAAGTCCTAGGAACACAGAAACCAATCAAGCAAACAAAATAACAGAAAAACAAAACAAAAACTAAAGGAACTGCTCATTTGTTATTTTAGTTCTGCTTACGTTTTGAATAAACCCCGACTCTTGTCTCTTACGACCTCCTAGTGTCCTTGAATTATTGAAGTGTGCCATGTCCTTTGGTTTATTTGGTTATAAATGACTACGGTGCAGATTGTGTGTGTCTCACTGAGTTGCTAGCAATATCTGTTTAGTTTTGCTTCTTTTACCCATTAGCTCATGCATAAGATGGTCCTCAGTGTCTCTCGGATGACACCGTCTGAGTCTAAAGCAATCCTCATTCATTCTGTGAAGACGGAAATGTGTTGAATTACTGTCTTAGTTAGGGTTTCTATTTCTTTGAAGAGACACCATGACCACGGCAACTCTTATCAAGGAAAGCATTTAGTGGAGGCTGGTTTACAGTTGAGAGATTTAGTGGATTGCCATCGTGGCAGGAAGCATGATGCACACAGGCAGACAAGGTGCTGTAGCTGTAGCTGGGAGTCCTACATCCGTATGGGCAGGCAGCAGGAAGAGAGAGTGGCACTGAACCTGGTTTGAGCATCTGAGTTCTCAGAGCCCACCTCCGGTGACACACTTCCTCCATCAAAGCCACACCTACTCCAACAAGGCTACACCTCCTAGAAGTGTCACTCCCTATGGGGGCCGTTTTTATTCAAGCCACCACCACAGTTACCATTGTCGCTGCTTTTCCCTCCTCCAGTTTCTTCAACCTCATGCCTTATGTATTAGTCCGAACCCTACACAGATTTATTTCTTTATTTAAAAAAGTCTATGTGAAGTCTTTTTACTTATCTACATTTATTGCCAAAGAAGAAAGGAGAGATGGGGCAGGACTGGCTGATGGAATGCTTATGACATGTACATAAGAAAGAGTTTCTTCCTGGGCGTTAGGTGAAGAGTGATAGTATGCATTCAATCAGAAAATCAGGGTCACAGCCACAGAGAAAACTAGGATTTGAGAGCTGAATCATTTTTAATCTATCATGTCTATGAGAATCTGAGTCAGAAAACCAACTAGAAGGTTCATTATATAATTCTTAATGGAGATAAAATTTAAGACACTGAAGAAGTAGCACCATAGAGAGAGGCTTGGGCAGCCTGACGTGGAAAGAAGGGAGGGGGAAAATAGAGAAAAGAGTGGGCGAAGCTGGGAGAAATCAAGCTAGTCTGTCCTGAAGACTTCTGATGTCATCTAAGTCTGGGTTGTTCAGGAGTTCCCAGGAACAAGGATTTTCTCATTCTTTTCTAGTCAAAACTTCTAGAACCTTCTTGGATATTTTTATTGTTATTTATATCTCAGCTGAACACTCTCTTCCACTGAGGCCCATTTTCCCGTTGGAGGTAGGGAACATGGAGGTGATTTAACCCTCTTACCAGCCCTTCAGCTGGGCATGTTCTTTCCTACTTTACAGAGGGGGTTTCTTCCTCCTTGTAGGCCCTTCCCTCCTTTGCCACTGGTCCTCAGACCAGTGCCCCTGGCTCCTGCTGGATACTGGTTAGAGATGTGGAGACTTAGGCACTGCCTCAGACCTGGTCAGCAGAATCTCTGTCTTAACAAATTCCCGGGGTGTAGGTGGGAGTAGGGGTGGGATTGGGGTACTCTAATGAACTTTATAGTATGTTAAAGTATGAGAAACATATTTCCCTCTATCTTCATGACTTATTTTTCTCCATTTCGACTTGGAAACGAAGACCCAAGCTAATCATGATGTCCTAACACTAGCTTAGAAAGTACCAAGTATAGTGGAAATATTTTTGACAAAGTATGTATGTGTCCTACATCTCTGATCATTTAATACCACTAGTATTAAAGCATTGTGCACAATGCCTGTGAACAGTCTTCCTCTGTAGTGTTCTTCATCCTCTTTCTGCTGTAAATTCACCTTCATAGTAATCCAATTTTGAAGTTGGTTGATTTAGCTGCTTGGAATCTCCTCTGCACTTCCTGTGACAATCGCACTGCCTTGCTTCCTCTATTAAGGCTGCTTTACTTTTCTGTGTATCCAGCCAGACTGGAAAGATTTCGGTTCCTGATTGTATGGCTAAAAAGTGCAACTTGACTCCTACCTAGTCTTACCCAGTATTAGCTGCCAACCAGTTCTGTGAACTTGAGCAACTCACACAATGATTCTAACTCTGCACAATGGTCCCTAATGGGACTGATCTGGTTGTTCCTTTCATTTCAGCCCATGAGCTCTTAATATGGTAATGTGGTAATTTATAGAAATAAGAGGGAGACATTTAAAATGAAAGTTGGATGCAGAGTCATCTAGATTATTTTAGTCATTGTACACACACACACACACACCTTTTAAAAACCATTTTTACAGCATTTTCAAATGGAAAAAATAAAAAGTTGAATTCTATTGCGTTTCCCATTTATGTCTTGGCTCTCCCCTGTAGGAAATACTAGGTGATCACCACTAGGTGATCAAAAGCAGAGTGGAGAGGCCATGAGGAAGTGTCTCAGCTTGGACACTAGGGTCACATGGCCCTCAAGTTGGTACTGACTGCAACTGAGGCAGGCGCCTTTGGGAAGGGGATCCTGAATGTTGGGAAATCTCCAGAGATCCCAGGAACTATGGTGAGGTCTCCTGAAGGGCATTGCTCATAGGGGAGGGGGCAAGGAGAGCTGTGAGGATGAGGATCATCTGGAAAGAACCAGCTGGTCATGGAGATTGACAGGTCACAACTGTCTTCTCTTTATGGGAGGAAAACACCAAGAGATCACATGACCAGGAAGGCCATTTCCACTAGTGGGAGGGGCTTAGGGTAAAAGCCTCAGGTGATTTTTTTTTAAGCAAAATGAGGGAGAGCCTACTTTTGGGTTCTTCATAAATTATTCATTACAATCCATTAGTGCTTGATAATAAGACAATAAACTGTCAGCATTCTGGGCTACAGTCTGGAAAGAATAGAAGCTGTCATTTCCTTGTTGTGTGCTGGGGCCACGTTGGCTCCTGAGGCTGTATTTAAGCAGGATCTGTCATTACTGTTATTATTACCTTAGGGATCAGCCTGAATATCTTACTGTTTAATCATCTACAAATCAATTTATTCTTGTGTTTATTGTTTTTGTGTTTGTGTGGCTAGAGTTCTGAGGCCTTCCTCCTCTCATCAGTGATGCTACTGAAGTCTCAGCCACTTACTCCTTTTTCTTATTTCTCTATAAGATGAACTGAAAGAAAACAGACCTGGAAGCGCCTTCCCAGGAAGACGTGTAATAGAGCAACTGGCCTTCGGACCTCAGTCTTACATCATAACTCTTGTTTGTTTGCCTGTTTGACTTTTTGTTTTGTCTTTAGTAGTGGATCGTCTTTCAAGGAAGATACTTGTTTCATGAAGTGTGAAAAAAAATCTAGGAAACAGCATTCTGATTTAGATGTACTCTCTCTAAGATTCAGAATGCCAATTGATTCTGGAACAGTGAAAATCCAATTCATACTTTTGTTTTCACTCCTAGACACTTGAGGACAAAACCTAGTACTAAGAGCCACAGGTGACTAAAATAAACCGTCTTTTTGTTCCCAGTATCCTTCTCTTGTTGTATCTCCCTGCATTTGCAACTGATTGTGGGGACAGATATTTTCTCTACTTTATTGTGGAAGCAAATAGAGGCCCTGTTCAAGATTGGTGGTTCAATACAGGTTAAACTGGATGAACTAAGACCTGGGAGGACCAAGTGGATCTCTTAGTGGGGTCCTCCTGTTTTTTCTTGGTCAGGACTGGTAGATCAGTACTTGCTCTTCTTCCCAAGACTGTGTGGCTCTCTCCTCTGGAGTTAGTGCTTTGCTATGATACTGATTCTTGAAGTTTCTCTGGAGGAAAAGAAAGGAACCATGGATTTGGACTGATTGGATTACCTAGCTGTCTTTGAGCAAAAACGTTATCGAGGAAACAGGACACAGCACAAGTTAAGCTGTAAGCAAGCATCTTCATTTTGAAAAGGGTCCGGATATAAGGAAGGACATATTGGGACTCTAAAGTAGCCTGCCAGTGGGGGGCTCTAAATGTAGGAAGACCTCCGATCAGAAATTGTCTCTACGAAGACCTCACACTCTTACTGAGGCTTTCTCAAATCCTAGAAGCAGTGAACAAGCCACATTTGGAACACCCCTCCCCCCACCCCATCCCTGACTTTTTCATCTAGAGGCAGCAGCCCCAGGGCAGGATTTCTCAGGCAGTGTTGACATTTTGAAGCCAGATAACTCTTTGCTGCAGCTGACCTGACTGTTCCATCTATGGTGGGGGCATATAGCAGTAGCTGTGTCCTCTACCCATGAGAAACTAATAGCACTCACTCCCCCTACTATAGCTGATTTCAGCTGAGACAACCAGAAATGTCTGTAGACGTTATCAAGGTCCCCCATGAGATACATTTTTCCCACCAACCCTATCTGAGAACGTTAGTCTAGAGACTGAGTGAAAGGCTGGGAGACATGAAGGTAACCACACAGAGATGACATCAGCCTCAAGTGCATGTTTCAGGTCCTGGTGTGGATGTCAGTGGTCCACACTTCTCTTCCTTATTCCTGCAAGCTCCTTGGAGTTGCTGTCTTTGTTCTTGCTGAGGTCACAAAATAGAGTGGGTGGCTGTAGAAGAGGTACTCATCCGATCACTATGACAGAACACCTGGAGAAGTAAGGGAAGAAGAGTTTAATCTGGTTCATGGCTCCATAGCCAGTCATGGTGAAGAAGGCATGGTGGCAGAAGTTGCTCATGACTGTGGCAGTGGGCAGTGATGGGTGGCTGGTGGCTTTGCATCAGTGGTCAGAATGGGTTGGTAGTCCAGAAACAGAAAGACTCAAGCAAGAGTAGGGTCAGACTAACACTCCCAAGGCTCTCCTCCCATTGACCGGCTTCTTCCGGATAGCCCTTACCTCCTAATTCTCCATAACATCCCCAAAATAGTGTCATCACCTTGAGACCAAGTGTTCAAACATATGAACCCACGAGAACATTTCTTATTCAAACCATGATGGTGGCTAGACAAGACATACCTAGTTCTCACAATTGGAGACCAGGGAAGCCAAAATCCAAGATAATGTTGATCTCTTGTCCTGCGAGGCCTTCTTCCTGGTTTGTTGGTGGCCTCTTAAGCCACAGTAGACAGCCAACTCTCGTGTCTTATATAGGTACCATTCTTCCTTTGCCTTCATGATTTAGTAACAATCCTAAGGCCCCATTTCCTAATACCAGCACACGAAGAATACAAAGGAAGCCAGAATTTTTCTGTAACGCTGATATAGCTCTATAACAATGCCTTAAGAGTGGTCACTGTCTATTTATTAAGAATTGGGCCTAACAGTCCACAGGCATCTTTTGGCTCAGCCAGACCATCAGCTCATCACTACAACATGGTACAGCTTCAGATCTAGCCAAAGTAACTTCCAAGCCAAGGCTTTTTCCAAGTTAGAGAGAACAGGGGCCCGGGGAAACAGCTAGGTTAGTAAGGTGCCTTTAAAAGCATCAGAACCTCTTCTGTCCCCAGAGTCAATGTGAAAGTACTGGGCCTGGGTCACACACACCTGCCATCCCCTGCTGGGAAGGCAGAGATAGATGGATCCCTGGTGTTCACTGACTGGCTAGCCTAGCCTGTTTGGCGAACCTCAGGCCAATGAGATACCCTCTCTCAAGGAAACAAGTTGCACGGCCTACCCAAGGAATGACACAAAAGTTGATCTCTGGCCTACATATGCATGCAAGCACGCATACACGCACACACACACACACACACACACACACACACACTCGTGGGGGAGGGTGCTTCTCTAGAGCCAAACGGAAGTGAGACTTGAAAGATGAAAGCAAAGGCTCAGGACCTTTGGGGTCAGCAGGTGAAAGGTCACCCCACTTTGCCTGCAGAGAGAATTTTGTTTCTTTGTGTGAGACAATAAGGAGCTGTTCACAGTTCGTCAGGAATCTACACCAGTGTCTCCTTCCAAGACCTGGGAGCTGCAGACAGCCATGTGCCCATTATCAACTCATCGGATTATCTTTCAGCGTCCACTTCTGTCCCCTCCCCCCACTCTTCCAGCTGCCTGTGGTTAGACTTCATTGCATCTGGCATCAACTTCAGCTTTTCAAGTTGCTCAGGCAGCCCTGACTGGTCAGGGCACTGTCCTGTTCAGTTCCTTCAGATGAGAGATTGGGAGGAAGGAATTTAGAAACCTAAGCCACCCAGTTCATCTCCCACAGTGGTAAACATGCTTTAGAAACTAGAGACAGCGCCTTAAAAACCCCTCAGTGAACAGCCTTCTCAGCTCGTTCGTGTAGTTTCTTTGTAAAAGTTTTTATTATCAGGCATAGAAAGGGCAAGGGGCTCCCAGCTTCTAATTTCTTCAAGCATCAGAAGTGACCTTTTGTAGATGGCTTTAAGACTTCAAATGAGTGCCACTGTCTTGCTATTGTAACTACTGTTGTGCCCTGTCCATAAATAATAATCATACCACAAGGCATAGTACGAGCTTCTATACTGACGTCTCCCTTTCTTTTCTATTCTGTCCGTTCCCATGCCATTTCCCCTTCTTAGTAACTGTATCTCCCCTCCGAAACTGTGACCCATTCTGCCTTCAACTCTAGCCTGTGGCTATGGTCTATGGAGCCACTGGTGCGCGCTAGTTCCGTAAACTATTTTCAGCTGGTAAGCTTTAGGTCGTCACAAGTATATCTGAATGCCAAGGATTTCTTGTTCTTAATCAGAGCAGTCACCAAAGAACCACAGATTAAGGGCTTGTATGTCGTGCATAATAAGAGAATTCCATGTATCACCTCAATAGCTCTCCATGACAACCTGACGCAATCGCTATTGTTATTCCATGTTGTAAATGAAAAATTAAACAACAGGAGAGCAAGTATCTTGCCTAAAAGCCTAGAATATAGAAAAACAAGAGAGGTGCTAGAAGTCATCTTAGCTTTGGAGTTAGACAAAATGATCAGTTTTTCACAGGCATCAAAGCTCTATTTTCATTCTCAAAGTAGCCTTTTGGAAGTTGTCTTTCCCAAGCACACATTGTAAAATTCATTTCTATATAGGTTACTCATTTAGCACTGGAGTGGCAATTCAGGGTGAACTCATTAATGTTAACTGTGAACTTGAACAACCTAGAGTCACGTGGGTAGAGAGTCTTGATAAATTCTCTACGTCCAATTGGCCTGTGGCCATATCTCTGGGTATTGACCTGATTGTTAATTGATGTCAAGAAGACCCAGTCCATTGTGGTCAGTACCATTCATTCCCTAGGCAAGGGGTGCTAAACAGTATGAGAAAGGGAAAAACTAGCTGAGAACAAGCAAGCAGGCAAGCAAGGATGTGAGCCTTTGTTTCTTTTCTTTTTTCCTTCCTTCCTTCCTTCCTTCCTTTTTAGTATGGATGTAGTATGACTTGTTTCGAGTATCTGCCTTCACTTCCCCTCAGTGATAGACTGTTCTGGAATTGTCAGCCAAATCAGGCCCTTTCTCCTCTAACTTGCTTCTTGGTGTTTTATTGCAGCAATAGAAATGAAAATAGAACACTGGACAAAGTACACAGCACTGATTTATTCTGAGAAATATCTGTCACTCATCTTTAGCACCACCCACTCCACACGAGTCTTAGCTTTGGACTTGGGTTTTTGAACATGGTTGGCATTGTATTCTAACTTTCCTTATTTCCTTTACACTTTATTTTAGCTAAAAGGCCAAGGAGTGATAAGATTATGTTTAAAATTTAGCCTCAT
>LOJH01006937.1:242-16713 GCA_001685095.1 Ellobius talpinus | reverse complement strand
ATTTTAGCTAAAAGGCCAAGGAGTGATAAGATTATGTTTAAAATTTAGCCTCATACTCCACAAGCTTTTGTTGAATTGTATTTCCTTAAGATTCTTAAGTTGGAGGAGTGGGAGGAGAGCAGGGAGGGGGGAACTGGGATTGGTACATGATAAATAAATAAGCACAATTATTTTGAAAAAGATTCTTAAGTCGAGATCAGGGAGANNNNAAATAAATAAGCACAATTATTTTGAAAAAGATTCTTAAGTCGAGATCAGGGAGAGCCATGGTTTAATGCATTTGGAAATAATGCCATAGTCTTACGTATTTTCAGTTAGTTTCGGAGAGAAAGTGTTCTATTATTAGTTAGATTCCACTCCCCCCTTTTTTGGGGAACAGTTCCCTTAATTTCAAACAAATATCAAATTCATTATAACATGCCCTTTCCCACCCCGGCAGTCTCTCCTCAAAGAAGGGAGACAGGGCCAAATAGAAAAACTTTTTCCTTGCGATTTGACATCCAGGTTTCCTGGAGGTGTTCAGTAGATAGATGTGTGTAGTTTGGGTAAAGAATGTCTTTTCCTGACCCTGAACTCCCAGGAGCTGTTGGGAGTGGTGTTTTCCTCTGGTAGACCTGTTTAAACCACCTACAGTGAGGGGAATCAGGCCATACTGCTGAGGTATCCTGTGGTTCCTTTAAAAGTCTCTTGTTTGGTTCCACAGACTTTTCTTGCATTACCAAAAATCTTCCATAAAGTCAACCACAACCGTAATACTGGGGACTCTGGCTCACATTTGTGGCAATCAGGAAATAGATTAAACACAGGTTTTTCCAGCTGCCAAAAGTGATGTCAATTGTGGTAATGATTGTTACCTCAGTTCCCTGCAGATCCAGGGCTGTCTGAGTGAACGTCTGTTCTGGGCCCTGTTTGCACACTGTTATGGAAAAACTGATGATGGCTGGGAACAACTGGGTATCCGGACACTTACTCACATGCAGTCAGGGGTTTGCTTTCTTGGAGCAATCAGACTCGAGGGACAGAGGGCACATGAGAATCCTATTTAGTGTTGAGAGCCAAAGAAAGGTTGCGGTAGTAGATCTGCCTCCCTCCCTTTTGTCTGTCTACAGAAACTGTGTTGCAAACCCTCTTAACCCTCTCTTCACAGCATTGTAAAGGAAGCCAGAATGTAATTTCAGCCCACTGGTTTGTATTCAAGCCAGACATCTAAATTCTGTGTCCTGTTTTCTGTTTGTTTCCATTATAAACAAAATAAAACCCCAAACCCAAAAGTGATGTGATGTTACAGTATAAACCTCAGAACTAACTAGAATGTAATTCCAGTAAGAGAGAAGATGCTGTCGAAACAGTCCCCGTGAGAGTAAAAGACTTTCTGCCCCGTGGCACTTATGGTCAGATGCATATTGTAGAAGAATTTCTCTAAGTCTTTCTGCTTTGATTCTGTTATATATGTGGCCGTACATATTACTTCTTTCATTGCTGTAACAAAAGCAGTGTAGGGACGGAAGGATTTGTTTAAGGTTACGATTCAGGGATGCAGTCTATCAGGGCTGGGAAGTTACAGCTACAGGAACATGAGGCAGCTGGTCACCTGACAGCCCCAATCAGTGGGCAGAGAGGGGTGGCTACTGTTGCTCAGCCCATTCTATCTTTTCATTCACTCCTGGGTTCATTTAGGGTGGGTCTTCTTGCCTCTAGTCTAGAAACCCCTTCAGCCACGTGCACGTGCGAGGTTTGTCCCCTGGGTAATTTTATATCTGTCAAGTTGACAAAAATTATTAATCCTAGTGGCATGTTATAGATGGAAACATTGAAGGCAATTTGATTTACCCGTTTCCAGGGACACCGTTATGCCACTGATACCATTTGCTTTATTATTGAGCTCCTCTTTAATTAAAGGAATGCAAAATTAATTTGGTTAAAAGGATTTTTTAAAATTAATTTGACGAGTGTGAGCGTTCTGCCTGTATGTGTGCTTGTACACTACATGTGTTCCTGGTGCCTACAGAGGCCCAGAGAAGGTGTTGGGTGCCCTGGAACTGGAGTTACAGATGGTTGTGAGTTGCCATGTGGGTGCTAGGACTCGAACTGGCTCCCTCTGGAAGAATACCTAGTGCTCTTAACCCCTGAGCCATCTCTCTGGCCTCAATTTCAAATATTTTAGAATTTTATTTGAATGTATTATCGACAGCACACCTTTACTTATTGAGAACTGAACATCTTTGCTTACATTTCCTTTCCCATCCCTAATCATTTTGAGAAGTTTCCAGAGCACAGTGGAAGCCAGGAAAAGAGGAACCCACGGGGGGGGGCAGCATTCACCCCAGTAGACCATGGAGGAACCAAACGGTTCCATTGCCTCCTTGGTAGATGATGATTTCTCTTTCTGTAAGAAAGCTTGCCTTTCTTCATTGGTGGTCTCCTATAGTCACCAGCCTCGCTAGAAGGTCTTTTGCGGGGACAAAGGAGGAACTGGAGCGAGATGGCCTCTCACATGTTGGCACATCTTCCTGGATTTTCTCCCTGGCAAACCTGTTCTCCTGAAGGTCTGGCCAGCAACGTTGTTATTTTCCCCAGCTCTCCCCATGTGACTGGCACCGGGCACGAGGCTATTTAAGCAGCTCCATTAAAGCATTGGTTTGGTCTGCTTGGTTACCGTTTGCCATTTCAGACCACGAAACCCATTCTTGCCAATTCAGTCTTGGCTAGTTTGCAAAGAAATTTTCTTTCTTTAGCTTAAATGCCTTTCTATGTTTCAACACCAGGCAGCAGCTATCAAAGTCCTTACCTCTAACTTGTGACTAATTATTTCAAAGTGATTACTAGAAGGCATTAGAATAGAGACAGTACGTTCCCACTCCCTAGTGTTGCCTTCTTCCAAAGCTTCAGCCTGTCATATAGCTTCTTAGCTCCACCTTCTAGAGACCAGACAGATTCTCCTGTGCCCAACCTTTGAACCTCCCTTTTCCTTAAGTGGACGGTTGGTGAGCTTGGCAAAGATGCCTCTCTAGAGCACTGTTTGGTTCTTGGGTGCTGCCATCTGACTCGGATGTTGGAGCACTGCCTGTCAGTCACAGGATCCTGTTAGTGTTCACAGTCTACCAAGGAGATTGGTACTCCTGTTTCTTCATCTGTGATTGTGCGGTAACAAATGTTATCATTAAGGCATCTCTGTTTACTGCCATGCGACAGCATTTGCAACTGGCATATATGATTTTGGTTTTGCTATTCTCTCATTTTCTAGGTTCAGCTCCTAGACTGAGGAATGCTTTTTAAAAAGTCCTCCTGGACTATGTTATTAATATATCAACATCCTAGAAGATGTGATTTTTGAATTAGTAGTACCTAACAGGAGATATTGCAGTAGCAGCCCCAGGGAGAAAGTTGGAGGAATGAATGGCAGTAGCATGAAATTGAATGTATATGTGAAATAAGAAAACAGCCGGGTGGTGGTGGCACACCCCTTTAATCCCAGCACTCAAGAGGCAGAGGCAGGGGGATCGCTGACTCTGAGGCCAGCCTGGTCTGCAGAGTGAGTTCAGAAGAGCTAGGGCTACTCAGAGAAACCCTGTCTTGGAAAAAAAAACCAAAAAAAAGAGAGGAGAGGGAGAGGGAGAGGGAGAAGGGGAAGAAGAAGAAGAAGAGGAGGAGGAGGAGGAGGAGGAGGAGGAGAACAGTAGACTTGCCAACCCCTGGAGATGTCTCCATTGATAAAGGGCTTGCTGTTCAGTCATGAGGATCTGAGTTCAATCCCCAGAATTCCCCCTTTAAAAAGCTGGGCATGGTGGTTTGTACAAGTAAATCTACTCCTGAGAGGCATAGACAAGAGGATCCCTGAAGTTTTCCGGGCAACAAGTCCGACTGAATTTGTGAGCTTCATATTTAGTGAAAGACCCAGCCTTAAAAATATTAAGTGGAGAAGTCATGGAAGGGGATTCCAGAGGCTAGCGCTAGCATCACAGCTGCCCTCTTGGAGGACAGACCAGTGCCCAACAGGAATGTCTGAGCTCCCAAACTTCCACTTCTTCCCTCTTCATTTCCCAGGGTGGGAGAGCAAAGCCGGATACACAGCAGCTCACCCTACTTCCAATTCCACACAGTGAATTAGGAAGAGGAGACAAAGGATAGGATACTACGGTGATGTCAAAAACGGGCCAACAATTTCACATAACTCCCTTCACACATTTTAAAAATGAGAAAGTATGCAAGGATGATTTGAATGTTAGTTTCCCCTGTTTAAAAAACACATTTAAGAATGAATGCAGGATTACAAGACCTCAAAACTTTCCATATAAATTGTGAAATTGGAATAACTGAATTAACAGTTACCCATGGGTGCCAGGCATTATAAACATATTATGGAAATTTCCTTCCTTAGATCTTCTTGTATTTTATAAATGTTCTGTCTTATAACTTTCCCGAATACACATTTATGTTAAATGAAAATGTGATGTGGCTGTTTTGACACTATTTTCATCCTGCAGTGGATTGAACACAGGGCCTTGTACATGTCAAAAGAACCAAGTATCATTCTAAGCAACATTCCCAGACCTTGACACACTTCTTTAAGTATAGGATTTAATTAATAGGAAATTGTCTTGCTAAATCCACAGTGAGATTTCAAACAGTAATCTCCACGGAAGGAAGCTGAGCCTTGCAGACCTTTTAAAAATACCATTAGATGAAGGAAGGCTACTTTGTGGCCATATTTTTAGAACTATGTTTTACTCCTATTTTCCAAGAATCAAGAATAGTAACCCTGGTCAAACACTTATTGCTATGTTGCACTTGACTCCACAGAATGGCAACAAGTTTCAAAACCAAGACGCTCAAGATGGTCCCTGACCAGTGGCTCTGACTAAAAGTGGCTTTTTGGAAGGGTGTAGACCCTTCCCCTTCCCCGTACCTCTGTTTCAGCCGCCTGCTGTTTTTCAACTTTCACAGCCAAAACTTATCCTTCAGCCAAAACAATGTGAAAGGAGGCAAAAGCTGTGTTTGTTTTTCAGCTCAAGTAGGCATAGTTCAAGTGGGTACAGTTCCGGAAGATGTAAATTCTTTCTGGATACCATAATGCAATAATCTGTCAGACTCAAGTGGCATCGCTCAAGTGTTGACTTATTCGATAATGCTTTATAAAGGACATTTTCCACTTTCTGGCAGCAGGATTAGGTGGGTTTTATGGGACAAGAAGATACACAAGGAGGGGTACAGTAGATACTGGTGTGGTGATGAAATTTTGTCCAACTGTAATTTCCTGCTTCTAACTCTCATGACAGGCACATCACGTTTCTGGGTTCACAAGTAATTCCCCGGGATGTAACTAGGGAGAACGCACGACAGAACATCACCGCTTGATGTTTGCGCCGAGTCTTCTGCTGAGGAAATGGGTTGCATTTGGTTTCCATACATTTGGTATGGATGGGCACCTGGGGTCTGCCAATGGAGGCTGTGAAGGTTAAGGACACTGCATGTACATATAGCCATGCCATCTCTGCTGTTGCTGATTATGGTATCTGCCATTGCGTTTGTGTTTGTAAAAGACATTTATTGAATTTCATGACTGTGAGAACGCAGTGCGGTTATCCTTTTTTGAAACATATTCCTAAATTGCAAATGCCTATGCACCTCGAGCTATAGCCCTTTCTTCTGCTGCATTGGGTGTTCCAGGCTCAGCCTGTCTAGGTTGCAAGAGTGTAGTGCTAAGGATATAGGAAGAGCGTAAGTCCAATAAAGCCTCAGAGAGGTCTGTCTGTGAAGTCTATCGTCTCTCTCCCTGGTGCACAAGAAGACTAAAGCCTTTGCAGCTTCAGTCCTGAAGCTCTCTGGCTTTAGGTAATAGGTCCCTGGGAAGCATCAACCCCGCTTATCCAGCCCCTTTATTCACCGTATTTGGCTAAGAAAGCCTTTTGGCGGTCTCCAAAGATCAAATGTGCCTTCCAAGAGCTAAGACTGGCTGCTCTAGAGACCACAGGGAAGACTGTGCCTGAGATCAAGAAGGCAGTTGCCAAAAGAAGTGGCAACTTGAGAAGGCATTCCACAAGCAGGGCTGCAAACGATGGCTCTGTGATCCGAACAAGTACCCTGCCTCCCAAAGGGCCCCTCTGAAGGACAGTTCTCACGGGGGTGGCCTATGTCGTTACCTGGCAGCTTCTTGCCTTTATGTGCAGTCACAGGTTCACACCGTTGTACAAGCTAGGCAGGTGTGCTCTTCATACTTCCTCTGTGGCCTTGTGTTCCATCCTCCCCACATCAACTCCTGGTTTTGCTTTTTCTTAAGTTCCTAAATTGGTGACACCGATGGGTGATATTTGTGCCTGAATTGTGTGTTGGTAGGTTTTACGTGAAAGCCCTTTTAAATCAGAGGGCTATGACTTCGGGGAGGAGCTATTTGATGAAGGGATATGTTCTTTTTTTCCTACTTTTGAACATGCTTATGTAAAATTACGAAAGTGCTGCCTGGTGGTGCGAAGCCATGTATTTAAGCAGACAGTGAGGCTGTCTTTCTGTCTCCCCTTCCAGGGTGCCCTAGTCCCTGCCCTGTATACCCGTGCAAGTTTGGCACGTGTGATGATAAACCTGGGTACAGTTTGTTCTCAACCTAAGCTGTTCGTTCAGCCCTCCTGGAGGAGAGCCAGATATGAAATGAAAAACATGCTGTATGCCCTTCATTCCCCACCCCCTCTACACTGTATAGGTGGCAGCTTCTTTGTCACAGGTCGTTGAATAGAGTGTGGCCCATCTAATTTTAGGCCCAGAGCTGTGAATCTCTATCTAGCTGTCTCTTGTTATTCTGATAGGAATTCAGGAGAAACTTAAAAGTAAATGAGAACCCCAAAACTTGGCTGTGAGTATCATAGCCGAGCTGAGGCTGTTGGAAGAATGGCCTAGCCCTTTCTCCCCATGGAGTAAATTCTGTCTCACTACAGTTAAAGGGAGAAACCCAGGACACTTTTGTTTGTTTTTGCTTTGGCATCTCTATACTGAGTCTTTATTAGTAAGTAAAAGGTGGCCTGTCTTTTAGAGGCAGAGTTAATATTTTACAATAAATGAAATCTCATAAAATGAGTCTTCTTTGGTAAACTTTGACTTATCTGAAAGCCAGTGTATAAATAGGAAATGCTGGTGGCTCAGTGTCACAATCAACCCCTTCAAAGGGAGACAGAGGCTAGGCTTGGGAGTACACACCTATAATCCCAGCACTGGAAAGACTGAGGCAGGAGGATCATGAGTTCAAGGACATCCTGGGCTACACAGCAAGACCAAGTCTCAAAAACAACACTAGGGAGAGCAGAAAGAGAGAGGACAAACAAGGTGTGTCGGTCAGCATTTATGCTCGTGAGTTTTAGAAACCACTATCCTTGCGTCTCCTGTGGTCCTTGTCCTCATCTGAAAGCATCGTCTTGTTATCCCTGTAGTTAGATAAAGGCCTCCTGGACTTTCCACAGAGGGTTCACCACATACCTGCCCTAGATCTCTATATTTAACTCCACATGTCCCTTGCGGTCTTTGGCAGTCCTACAAAGCAGCATCCTTCTTATGGCCTACCCACTGCTGGTCTCTTCCTGTCCTGAGCCTTGTTCTATCATGTCTTCAATGGCAAGTCTGTGGCATGCCTGCCCTTTGTTCAGCTCATATTTATTAAATGCCTGCAATGTGGCAAGCCTTGTACAAACACTGGGGTGACAATCCCTGTTTCCACATCCCCGGATTATCCCTTTTCTTCCAAAGGCAGCCAAATGTGTCAGTGAGGCATTTAACTAATGTTCTTAGCTAGAAGCCCTCTTCCCCTCCTTTGTGAATCTAGAATTTTCCCTGGGTGCACCTGTTGTGAAATTCACCTGTTGGCTTCTCGTTCTATTTATAATGAAACTCGCCTTTCTTTTGGAAACTGCTAGGAGGCCAACTTCAGCAGAATTGAACTTCGGCGACTCCATGGCACTTAATGTGGCCATTTTCTCATTCACCGACTTATTTATGATAATCCACCTTGATGCAGACTGTTCTGGGCACTCTATACATATTCATATAGAGAGACTCAATTCTGAGTACATGTTCTGAGTACATGAAAAATAGGTACCTCTGAAGCACTGTCTGATGCAAAACTGGAGAGCAAGAGATGTTTTAAGAGGTTCTTAAAGAGTCTCCTTTCTGAAGGGGAGTTACAGATAATTTCCCACTATGGTGAGCTTTCTTGAATTGGAGGAAAGAAATGTGATGTTTTTCCTAAATACATTTCTATTACACCTAAATTGGAAGTTCGGGCGTAGGCTCTAACTGTTCCTTGTGTTTTACAATATTTTAAATGAGAGCTAGAATGAACATTTTTGCTTCAAACATAACCCCAAAGAATTTTGTGTTTATTTGTTGCCAAAACTCTGAAATGTATGGATCACATTGATCTGTTTGCTGTAGTGTTCACTACTTTAGCTTGGGACTGCTATAAACACTTGTATTTTGAAAGAAAACTTAAATATAGTGTGTTGGCTTTATGTAGGTACATAGTAGGTACTACTACTTATGCCGGTAACTTCAGTTGATCTCAGACAGATCCTTCTGTAAGGAGGGAGCTTCCCATAGTTTGCTTGAGTACACATTTCCAGATGCCTATGGTAACATTTTTTTTCCATTTTCTTTCCAGAATGAAGACCTAAATGACCTCAGAAAATCCTCCTTTAACTCATGGGTACCCAGACTCAAACTATTTCACAACTCACAAGCAGGACCTCACGTCTTCCTCTTCTGTAGATGGTACGATGCATCCATTACAGTTTGTTTACTCTGTACAATCCTCAGGAGTTCATTGACTGAACTGCACGTTCAATATTGTGCCAAGCAAAAAGAAAGCACTGTGACCCCGGGACAATGAGTCTGCATAAACTTCATCTTGAACCTTAAGGACTTCGCTGGCCACAGTGAGCTGGTGTGCCCACCACCATGCCGCAAAAGAATGGGTTTATTCTCGTCACATTTACAGCGTATGTTTCATCTACTCTGAAACCGTGTTCCATGAAGCGCCACTGTAAATTATTTCATATGGAACTGTTCACATTGGGTGGAGAGAATATTAAATATTTAACATAGGTTTTGATTTATATGTGTAATTTTTTAATGAAAATGTAACTTTCCTTACAGCACATCTTTTTTTGGATGTGGAACTGAGGTATTTGATGTTCTGTTGTAAAGAGTGGAGCAAATGCTTAAAACGAGGCAAAGAAGAGTAGTCTAGGGTATGATCCTTGTTTTGAGATTCTAAATCAGAAAAATAATATAATAAGAATCATAGTGCCATAGAAAGTTCTGTACTGTATAGTTATACTTGCTGATACTGTCTCTTGTAATATAAACTTGATGTTGAGCTGAGTTCCTTTTAAAAATTCATTTTAGTTTTGATTTTTGGTTTTGGTTTTTTTCCAAACAGAAGGAGGATGTATTCCACTGGGGTGCTTTCAGTTGTCAGCTTAGTGTTGGTAACTGAATGGAAGCAAAATTGCAAGAAAAGAAAACCACAGACTTTCATTGTATATACTGTAGAGAGAAGGAGGCATGAGCGATCCCTTCAAGTCAAAAGCTCTCTTTGGAATGAAGAATGTGGGTGTTTATAAATTCTGGAAATGTCTTTCTGTTCATAATAAACTAGACACTATTGATCTCCCCCTCCCCACTGTGTAAGCGTCTCGCTCCCACCCCCTCTTCTTTCTGTGTACACATCATGTTTCATTTCATACATTGCCTTGAAAACGCTGGTAGGAGAAGTGTGTTCTTGCTAACTAGAAATCAAAAATCCAGATTCTTCCTTCCTCTCTCCCTCCTTCCCTCCCCACTTCTTTCCTTCCTTCCTTCCAGGGCTCTATGTTATATTCCCTAAGACACCTATCTCTTGTGTCCTGAGAGCTTCCAGTGTTATGTGTGTTTTAGATGAATGCGATTTGGCCCATTTGCCCAGGTGTTTGCTGACCTTTTAGCGGTTATCTAATAAACGTGGTTTACAGAGAGCACAGAAAAATATAGTGACCTGCCACTGAGGCATCTAGCCAGCAGTGAAAATGTTAATCCTTTCCTTGTTTGGAAAGTCCACATATCTTGGAATTTTTCATGTAGTAAATAGCAATGGCAATGAATATACCTGAAGGTGTTTCCTCCAGAATTGTAAATTATTGCCACGAAACTTCCAAAAAGTATAGCGAATTGATGCAGTGAAGGCTCCCTCTGAGTCCCTAGGAAGGCAACCCTGCTGTAGGGGAGGAGCAACTCTGCTTCTGGGAAGGGTTGAGCTGCTTGGGTGGGGCTGCAAGGAAGGAGCTAGGGCTGAAAGGCACTGCTGTGACCATTGCCCTGATCAACTGATTACGGACCCCTTGCTCTATTCAGAGGGATAAATTGACCCCCGACTGCTGAGGCCAGTGTTAGCACTCAGTCAGCCAGAAGACACGTACCTCACAGACTGTTGTACAATGTTCATTGTTGCAGATCTTAATCATTTGCATGCTCATCAGTTTCTAAGGTAAATAGGTCTCTAGTCATAAGAATACATTGTTTTCAAGGAACTCTGCCGAGTGACGTCCTTTGCTGTCAGTAGAAAACCCCACTGGCTTTGAAAAATCTGATGTGAAAGTTGTTTTTTGTTTTTTCTTTTTTCGTTTTTACAAATGTGTAAGCAAAGACTCTCATTGTCAAAGTAACTTTTCATTCTTTAAGCATTCTGACTCAAATGCTTGCTAATGTAAGAAGAAAGCAAGCTGCTTGCTCCCCACCCCCACCCCCAGGACCTGAGTAATTGAACAGAGAGCAGTGAACAAAGTCAGCCCCAACTGTTTGCCTAGAAAGCAGGCTGTGATAGCTCATGGAGCCCAGGCTTCAGATATTGTGATTATCATGCCTCTGTATGTGGGGTTATTGACATTTGGGGTAGCAGGCATCTCCTAGTTTCTTGCTTTTTATGGAGTCAATAGTGCAAAGGTAGAAATTCTTCCTTCAGCTTCATCTAGAATCACCTGAGCTGAGTGGGATGAAAGCTTCAAATCAAACATAGCTGACCTGGAACTGGAAGTCACTGGTACCCAGGTTGAATTCTCATGCTCTGCCTCTTCGAAGGGTTTACTTTAAAACACATCAGCTGCTAAGTTCTTGTGTTCAATTCCTGTTGAAGGGAGTTGGCTTTTATCTATTTCCAAGTATTTGCAGGCCAACCGGGGGCTTACATTAATTAATGGGGCTTCTAGTGGCCCCTGGCTATTGTGGAAGTTAGTGGCTTTTTCTTTATGAGACCAGTCTTTCACAGCATTCTTTCTTAGAGACAGAGTTTTAAAATTCTCCTTCATGAAAAGAACAAGTATATTCCCCGGCTCTGATGTTACCTGTGTTTTGGGGCAAAAGCTTAGCTCTAGAACCAGCTGGAAATGAGGGGGTTCCATTAATGATCAACCATCTGGGTCAATAATGACAAATCAGTACTGCTGCTACGTGTATGGCTATTTCTTGCTAACTTTCAAAGGTCAGGACCACTCTCGACTAATCTAGCAACTACAAAAGTGGATCTACTCAAGAACCATCTAGCCAGAAGTAGAGAATTTTAACCTGTCTTCCCTTGGCTTTTGTCTTCTGTCTTTTATATGTGAGACAAAGTGTTAAGAAACAATTTTGCTGTACTGTAGGAAACAGTATTTTTGATTCAATGGTACATCATGAATGCAATATACCATGTAGTTGGAAACTCCTTTGAAACAGGCGACTCAAAGATAGGGAAAGGCTGCTCACCACCACACGATGACAGCCAGGGCCATGAGGTGCTGTGGCTATTGGTGATACCGATCCCAAATTTACCTCATGATGCCTTGGCTGGGATCTGTACTTGAGGTGGTCATACAATGCGGTCTAAGAAGATGCAGCATTCACACTAATGCTGGAGAGAAAGGGCTTCTCGGGAAGGTACGTGGAGGACAATTGGGGAAAGCAAATAAGAAATGGTTTCTTTGCAGTGACAAGACAGGAGGGTTAGTGCTGCCAAGACAGTGTGCGTGTTAGCAGGAGGTGATGCAACACTCATATGTATGGGCTGCTGCTGAGAAACTTGAAGGAAATAGGCTGTGAGCAGGCCCAACGTTGGCAATAGTAACGGAAAGACTTCCAGGCTGGACCATGGGCTTAACTATGGAAAGCAGAGACAACCTTCCTTGTAGTTAGTAGAACCATGTGTTAAAGACTGGGCCTGCTCATTCCTGAGCCAAGCCTGAGAAGATTCTAGTGGAGCTCTGTTCATCAGTTCCCCTCACACCACACGCCTGTAGAAAGTTTGGCTCAGATGATGTGCTGGTATCTGTCACTCACGATTTGCAATTAGGGCACCAAAATAGATGTTGGAAGGAGACTGAGAGGTGCTGGAGGTGTTTGGCCCTACTCTTAATTAAGAGCCTATAATTAGTAAATGTGATTTTTAAATGTATGACTTGGGTAAGGTGTTATCTCCCTTCCCTAGCTTATCAATGACTTGGCATTTGCGATGTCTGCACCAAGAGATGGGTGTGTTATCCCTTTGCCATTCACCCGCTGTTTAAATCTCTCTTTGTTCATGCTGTCTCTTTCTCCAGTGTTAGCCATTATGCCACATCATAGAACAAATTCACTATCCAGGAAAATGTGTCTGTTTGCATATCCATTTGTAGTGCTAGTGTTTTTTAAAAAAAAACTCATTTTAGAACTTTGCCACTGGCCTAAGAATATAGTTTCCAGAAGAATCTTTCTTGTGTAGTTACTTTCCTTATACCTCTTGGCTACAGGGTGGGCCAAACAAATGCCATCTAGCTTTCCATTTGCTGTGTGTGGTTTGGTTTATCATCCGAAGATGGTGGTGCTATTGATGGTGCTACTTCATCTGTGTACAAAAGACCGACACATGGTCTCTGTTGCTACCAAAACATTTACTGTATATATGTGGATACCGTATTATGTATATATGTAATGGGCACCAGGCCAGGTTTATATTTTTTTCTTTAAAAGTGTTTCACTTTTCCAAGCTTTCTTTATCGTGTTATGCTTGTGTTCAATTCTTTTTACCCCCACTTCTGTCTGGTACTTAGAATTGTAGTGTCTTCATCTTTAATTAAAGAAAACTGTCTAAATGAACGCACAGATGTGCATGGCGGTCTTTCTTGTTGTCTTTCTGTGTGGGATCTGGGACAGGTGTGGGTCACTGGTTGGGTATGGGCAGTTTCCACTGCGAGTACACTTCTAAACGTGCTCGCTGAGACGGTTAGTTTGCTCTTCCTTTCTTGGGCTGCATCCAGTGGATGAGCATATTAAGAAAAAAAAGCTCTATAAAGATTTTTAGCTGCTTGATGGCCGGTGGTACCAAAGGAGAAACATGTGGAGAGGAAAAGAAAGTGTCTTCTCGGTGGAAAGAACTGTGTTTCATTTCTGGCCACTGGGACGCTTGTCAGCCTTGAGCCTACGCATTCTTGGGTCCCTCTGTTCAAACGTAGGTCGTGGTCCTGGGATCTGAGTTGCCAGTTCCAGTAGACAGATGACACTGAGAAGTGGGGCAAGGACGCCTCTCAGCCCTGGCTCCATATTGTTTAAGCAGATTCCAAAAAGTAGCCGTGGCTGGAACAATCATCCAGCTGGCCTTCAGGTGGAGCCTGGGCATCACTTGTTGCTTTCAATGTTCCCTAGGAGAGTCTAGCAAGAGGTCAGAGGTCAGAGTGAGAACCTTTGTTGCCCAAAAATGTCTGCTCATTAGAACCACTTATCAGAAATACCTCCTGGAGTGCTGAGCTGCTCCATAAATGTCTACTTTTTATTTTTTCCCCTAGTATGTGGCTTTTCTGGTAGGCAAGTTTGGGAAATCCTGATTTCTGTACAGATGGAAATTTTGAATTGGTTTTGCCACCAGCACTGTATTAGTTACTTTTCTATTGCTGGGCTAAAGTGTCTTGACCAAGGCAAGTTACAGAAGAAAGAGTTCTTTGCTTGGGCTTATAGTTCCAGAGGGAAAAGTGTCCATCACCATCATGATGGGGAAGCATGGCAGTTGGCAGACATAGTAGCTGGAGCAGTGAGCTGAGGGGTCACATGTTATAGTGCAAGTAAGAACAGAGAGAGCACACTGGGGATGGCTTGAGGCTTTTAAACCTCAAAGCCCACCCTCAGTGACATAGTTTCTCCAACAAGACCAAAACGCCCAAGCCTCTCCAAATAGCACCACCAATTCAGGACCAAGCATTCAAATGTCTGAGCCTACAGAGACAGTCTCATTCAAACCACCACAAACACAGATCTAGAATGTTGGGAGATAATTGTCTGGGTTGCCAGCATCAGATCAGCCAAGTCCTTTCCCCTGCTTTTTTGAGTTTTCTTGCTTGAAAACTTAAGAAATAAGATGACTTTTATAGCTTGTTTGTCAGGACTAATTCAAGCTATTGACTGACATTTTGGAAACAGATTCAAGGTTAAGTTTTAAAATGTATTGTTTTTTATGACCATGAGACTCCAAAGACGGACTTATTTGGTACAAAGGCTAGAGAGAGCTGCCTGACAGGATAATTGATATTTTCATTGTTTAAAAGCAGCACACAAAATTTACTTAATACATGCTTTAAGTTGTGGTTGATCTTTATTTTGTATTGCTTTCTTCCATTTATATTAAATAAAAAAGGCAAAACAGTTCCCTTGTAGTGGAACTGCAGAGTAAATAGCGCTTTATCTCCTATTGAAATCACATTGGAACATCACTAATTAGCATTAATTAGAGGAAAGTCTAGTTGGAATGCATCAATGGTGTAATTTATAGCCGAATTGTCGTCTTACCTTTACACATGTAAAGAGACAGAGTGTAGCAAGTGTTGCTGACGAAGGGCTTTGAGAAGTAACAGCCAAGGAGAATTTGTAATGAGCTCAGTGGTACTATTAAAATCAGTATTGGTGTTTATTATACACCAGGATTTGCATCAATTATCTGGTTTCCGACAACGCAGAGGGAGACAAGGTATGTGTCTGGTCACAGGTTCCTGAGAGGCTGAACTACTGGCTTCTCACTGAGCACTGTTTGCTGGCAAATTTTGTGTTCTCATTGATAGCCTAGTAAGCTTCCCCTTTACAGGTGCTTCAAAACTATGTTTCAGATATTGAAAACACTACTGAAATGGGCTGCCATTCAGTGATAGAGTGCTTACCTAGTATACAAGAGGCTCTGGGTTTGATCCATAGCAAAATGCACACACATGCACGCACACACACACACACACACACACCTCAGCATTCCTCTAGCTGCCTTGTGTTAATGACTTTGCAGAACAAATGTGATTGCACATGAGGTTGAAAATGTGGCTCTGTCCAGCTTATGGCCTGCATGATACAAGCTAACATGGTCTTGTTCTTTATGTCTAGTTTAGTCCATTGATGTCTATTGTAGTTGCTTGCTTCTCTTACTTATCTCACAAGGTATACCTCCTTTAAGCAACAAACTACAAACATCTGGCTTTATTTTAGGAAGCCATAATGACAGTGAGTTAAATGTGAAGCCGCATGCAGTTCAAGCTGTGTTTCATGGGCATTAGCTTTTATATGCCACCTCCACTGAACAGTCCTAAATTAGAACTTTTGATATTGTCTGATAAGGAAACTGATAAACAGAAATAACCAATGCTGACAACAGGAAAAATGGGGAGGCAGATGCTAGAGTCATCTGGGTTGGAGAATGAGCCTTCATCACTTGGGAACAGATGGTTGATGCTCATCACAGTTCAGAAATCTCTCCTCTCTGATAGATGCCCAGTGCAGCTCAAGAACTGGACTGAGAGCAGTTATAATGGGCTTCCCAGAACTATTATACAGATTTAGCAAGGCCACAGGAAACTCTGTGATTATCAAAGTGATTTCCTAGCACTCATACATACTAGAGTTCATTAGACAATATCCTTTCTGTTCGCCTTGCATGTAAGCTGCCCTGAATCTCAAAGACAACATCTCCCAATTGTAAAGTGAGAAAAGAAATGAAAATGGAGTTCTTTACTGCCCTGGTAAGAAAGCAGACTCTTAAGACAGAAATCAATAAAACTGGCCTAAATTTATGGAGAGAGTCATTAAAAATAAAGGTATCTTGAAAATCTCCATGTATTTCATTACACAGCATCACAGCACTTTAAAACATGTAGATGCACACACACATACATGTAGTAGGAGGGCCTTCTTGTTTTGTTCCTGGCTGTTCAGCAGCTCAGACCCAAAATAATCACACAGAAACTGTATTAATTAAGTCACTGCTTGGCCCATTAGCTCTAGCTTCTTATTGGCTGTCTCTTATATATTAATTTAACCCATTTTTATTAATCTGTGTATGGCCATGTGGCTGTGGCTTACTGGGTAAAGTTCTGTCTGGCTCTGATGGGGCTACATGGCTTCTCTCTGACTCTGCCCTCTTTCTCCTAGCATTCAGTCCAGTCTTCCCCACCTAGCTCTGCTTTGCCCCACCCTGCTCTGT
>LOJH01006936.1:0-28741 GCA_001685095.1 Ellobius talpinus | reverse complement strand
GTGTGTGTGTGTGTGTGTGTGTGTGTGTGTGTGTGTGTGTGCGCGCGGCATTGTTCAGCAAAATGGCCCCTCCTTCTGTCCAGGAGGAGGAAGCAGATAGCAGGTGAGAAGAGCCTCTTGCCCCACCATTCCTCCCCCAGGAGCCCTGGAGCCCATGACTCTAGGCTTGGCCTGCTGCGCAGTCGGCAGTAGGGCTGGAGCTCAGTGCATGCAGACTCTTGAAATCACAGAGTTCTGTGCTTCTTAATCACTCCACACAGGTGCAAAGCCGCCTATCTGCTCAATAAGCTTTTTCTGCCATCTTATCAGATCAGCCAGCCAGCAGTGGCCAAGGAAGGTAATATATCTCCATTTTACAGTGAGGACATGGTCTAGGAGGCCCGTGTGCTAATGGGGGAGGTCAGCATGGGTCTGACTGGGGACGAGGACATGATCATTGTCCCTTCGGCTCTCTGGTTTCTGTTCTGCTTTTTCTCCTTGCACACGAACTGGAGCATGAAAGAAGTGGAAAGAGACACATCGCACAAGCAGAGACGTGCAGGACACGGGCGTGGAACAGAGTGCAGCTGTCAAGACGGGTAGACAGTCTGTCCCAATATTTTTGTCTTCGCTGTGTTCCATCAACTCATTTTCTGCAAAGAATGAAGATAAATCGCTGCACTCCAGAAACTCCGTGCAGCATCTCCTTCCTTCTGTGGGGCAGGAAGTTTTCACTGCAGAGTGTTCGCATCACAGATGGCCTCCACCATCTGTCACCTCCCCTCAGCTATCACCTTGTAAGCAGATTCTGTCAGGTTTTAGGAGTAAAAGCTTAATTAACAAGTGCTGTGTACAATTATGTACTTAATTATCGAGTGCTTTTATTTCTTTGTTGTTGTTTTTGTTTCAAAAGTTTGGTAACAATTACAGGCAACTGTCCCCAAATGCAGTTTCTCTCTCTGCCTCTATCTTTGTGTTTGTTTCTGCCATTCTGAGACTGTGTGACTGCAATCAGATTGCTGGTGGGGGTGGTGGCAGGCCTCCCCCATCTCCTGAGATCCATTGCAGAGGACAGTAGACATGGGCTCGCCCCATAGGTGTCTCAGGCAGGTGTGCTTTTTAGGAAGATCTGGGTCTCCACCTGGCTGATGGGTCGCCTCTTCTCCTTCATCCTCCACCCCCTCCTCCACGCTGTGGTCCATCGTGCAGGCCAGCACAGGTAGCTACACTAGGGTGGGTACTGAGGGAGAGGTCAGGAAGTGCTGGGTACAGGCCTGCAACAGGGTGGGGAGAGGCGTGAGAGCAAAGAACACATAGAATCGGGCCTTAAGGACAGAACAAAAAGAAATTGGAAGGAATTTACTGGGCTGACCACCAAGCCCAGGGCTTGGAAATTTTAAAAAGTGTTTGGACTCACCCCAAAGCTCTTCGGTTCAACAGTCACCCAACCCACGGAGGGGGAGCCAGACTACCTGAAGTGGCCATCTTTGAATAGCTCTGTCTATCGAGGGATGTTTTTCTCTTTTAGGTAACTCCACTAGGGAGTAGAAGACTCAGCTGTTAGCATATGGTGACGGAAGTGACCCCACGGCAAACAAGTACGGAGTTGGACCTATATGGTAAGCCAGCCTTTCTGGCTACCCAGACAGCATGCAGAGGGGCGTCTGGGCTGGCAGGCAGGTCCCTTGGGGCTCCAGGTTCTCAAGTGTCCTCACCACCACACCACCAGCATGAGCTAAAATTGGATGCAGCCTGCAGAGGGTCCTGGGATTGGGATGGGGGAGGGACACAGAGCAAGAGCAGAAGAATTGCAGAATCAGGCCTCCCGCTTCCCTTCCTTTGAAGGTCCTGTCTCAGATACACAGACAAACAGCTGCAGGTGTGGCCAGCCTGCCCTTCACCAGCTGAGAGCAGCCCTCAGGCTATGTATGCCACACCCCTTCTCTGGGAGCAGGCTCCTCTGCTTGGGACCTCTGCTTAGTCTCAGGGCTGGTTGAGTCCCTGGCAACTTTGTGTTCTTGTAGACACCCCATCTCCTGTTTCTTATGGAAGAGCCCACTGGGAGCCAGAGGAAGCGTTTGGCTCTGTTCTGTCTTCATGATGCCCTGTCCCCAGGGCTCCCAGTGCTTCAGTATCTGTCAGACATGGCTGTCTAATAGACAACAGCTACCGTTTACCATGCTCATGACCCCTGCTGAAGACAGCCTGGGCTAGAGAACAGTGCTACAGGGACCCTGTCTTGCCTGGTACCAGCGGGCCTGAGGGAGCCCCCTCATCACAAGCCAGGCCAAGGAATCCTGGAGTTAAGAAATGGCACAGGGCCAAATGGAGTCTCCTCCTCAGAGGCTGACTTGGAAATAGCTCAGAGCACAAGGTCACTAACAGTGGGGGGTTGAAGTGGCAAAGAACAATTTGGTAAGAAGAGAGAGTAGGTAAAGAAGACAGAGTGAGGGAACGGAATGCTGAAGGCAAGGGTTGGGCCCAGCCTGGACCCACCCAGACCTGAGGTGACAAGATTGCTCAAGCAGAGTCAACTTCCCTGAAGAGGCCTTCTCTGAGTTCGCCTGACTTAGTTGCCCCTGGGGACTTCCCAGAACTACCCTTCATTGTCATTTTAGGGTGCTCAAGGGTCCAGACTGAGGTGGGAGGGGATGGCACATTCTCATTCTAGCCCAGAAGGCAGACTGTGCCAACTTCAAGAGCTAAAGTTCATTCGGGAAGCGTGGAGTGTGGCTCATCTGAACTGGGGTTTGGGTGTTGGGGCAGCTCTTCTCCCCTGGGGATCTGGCTAGGGAGGCCAAGCAAGGCTTCGCGAGAGGCTTTGGCCTGGTACAGTGTGGGAAAAGAGTGGAGTGTTGTCTCTAGGGTGCCATTAGAGAATAGAGAGTTCCGGGCTGCAGAGCTGGCTTGAGAAAGGGGGGGAAGTGGACTCCCCAAGCCCCCGCAATGTGGGAGGAAAGGTGGTTAGGTACCTGTGATACCCCGTCATGTCCAAGGATACTGTGCATTTGTGGAGCAGTGTGGCCTTGGTTCATCTGTACATCCCCAGTAAGTACTCAGCAGATAAATAAGCCAGGGAGCTAGAGGAACAGAAACCAGAGCGAAGCAAGGCGTGCCCCTCAGGGCCCCCCATGACCAACTACTGATAAAGCTTCCATCATACACCTTCATCCTACTACTGCCTGGGGAAAGAAGGGTGACAGACAGGAAGGAGGGTGGTGGGACTTAGGCCACCTTCCGTTCCGATGTCCCAGTGGCCTGGAATGGCCCCTGGCCAGCACCGTCCTTCCACAGTTCAGGCTACCTTGGGTCATAGAGCTTTTCCTCACAAGGAATACCCTTCCCCCTGCTATTTTCATGGATGAGCTAGTGTCGCTAGGAAGGCCATGAAACCTTGGTGAGAGGAGCAGTTAGTGACAATCTGGGAATTGCTAGAGAAGGCCGAAAACTGCCTTCTGGGTAGAGGCCTGGGAGAGGGAGGGCACCTCACTTCCTGAGGCAGAGCGCTACTTTTCCAGACTGGGGAGGGACTGGCATGCGCTGGAGGAGGAGGGGAGACACACCACTGTGTTTTCTGGAAGCACCTGTCACATCTACCTCCCCATCCCAGGTATCCCTCTCTCCCACCTCAGCCTCCTTTCATCCTGGCCTGTCGCTGCCACATCTGGAGTGGCGGGCCACTCTAAGTTACTGAGACCCCAGCTCATTTTGGCTGAGTTGCAAGATTTCTGTTGCCATGAAAATATCAGGGCACCGGGAGATAAGTGTAGGTACCAGATCATTGCCTGCTCCACGCACCTCTCCCGCCATGTGATGGGCCCCTGCATCTATGCCAAAGCCTCTCGTGAAGACTTGCTTGGCCTCCCAGACAAAACCAACAATTCCCTGAACAGACTGTCTACTCAAGACATCATAAAGTGGTCACTGTCACCTCCTACCCCAACTGTACCCATTCACCAGTTTGTCCTTCTGGTTAGAGTGCAGTTACTCTCAAGCCCAGAGCGCCTCACTGGGCACCAGGATTCAAAGTCCGTGCCCCTTCCCACTCTGCTACCTACTTGCAGCTCAGCTCTCGGCACCCCAGGAGCTCTTTCCTGAAGCCCCCAGCCTCTCTGGAGTCTCTAGAGCGTACCATCTGACTAAGAATGGCTTTACTATTATATGACGGGCTTGGATGGGTTCTGCAGCCGGGCCTAGGAAGGGCTGGGGAGCAGGTTTCCAGACCCGAGCGCTGGGGCAGCTGAGGGCTGAGGGGCGAGGGAGCCAGTAGGATAAGTCACTTTGGGCTTGACAGCCAGATCTTCCACTCAGCAGGGGTTCACGTGAGAGAAAAGCCTGGGGGGTGGGTGAGCCCCCTTCCAAGGAGGCTCAATCTGGTCACCCTGAGGATGTCCCACATGGAGAAAGGGTAGGGGTGCAGTGTGCAGAGATGTACCTCTTGACTCCCAGCGTGCATAGCAGAGCTCAGCTGCTTCTTTGGGGGCAGGGGTGGAGGTCCCAGAAGGCAAATAGAGGTCAGAAACTTGTGTGGATGGAGCCAGCTCTCAGTCAAGGATGTGTGCAGGCATCAGCCACTAGGCTCTGGCCCCAATGAATGCCAATGTCCTCTTCATGTGGCCTTCTCATTCCCGATTGCTTTCCTTTCTGGCTCTGCTTTGCCAGCCCTTCTCTCCCAAGCTAGGCACAGTCCGTGTGCTCTTCCTGCTGACCTGAACAATTCCTTTTCAGTGTTAGGTCAATGATGAGGCCTGCTGGGGATGTGCTGAGGCCTCCATGGGTCATTCTGAGTAGATGATTCGTTGTGACTTGAAATAAGACAAATGGGTCCCCAGTGTTCTCAAACCTGTCAGGGCCAAAGATAAGACTTTGGGAGTGGCCTGGAATCCTGGAGACCTTGACAAACCGCCTTCCAGTGAGAGCTGAAACTAGGTCCAAGGCCCTTCCGTCTTTGTACTCCATCAAGAAACACATTTGAGTTTCTTGACATGCAATTAGCAAATGTCTTGCCAGGTTATTTTTGTGAATGTGCCAGCCTACCAGACAGGATCAAGTACAAATTAATGGAACCTCTCACAGCGTTGTGAGAGATGACCCAGCACTAAATCCTACCTCCTCTTCACAAGAGGCCCCCAGGGAGGAAAGCCTGCAGCTGCTGAGGACTGGCCAGCAGGTGTCTAGAGATAGGGGCAACCAGAAAAAGAACTGTTTCAAGGGAGCCACAACGGCAAAGCCTCTGCCAGCCCACTCTCAGGTTACTTTGTGCCTCAACCATAGACAGAGAGCAAGGCATAAAATCACCTATGCGGGTTCCCTTGGTCCTGGGTCCCAGTCAAGGGGAGGGTACTCCAATCAGTGGGTACTCCAGTCAGAGTACTCCAGGGCCCCATAGGGGTCATGGGGGCAGCCATGGAAGGTCACAGACCTCTAGTCAAGAAGCCTACTCTGCCCAGTGTGGTCCCCAGAGGTGGTCATTCCAAGGCTTCCCTGCCCGTCCTAGACCTGAGGCGGCTGTCCTGGCTCCCTCTGCTCCTGGCCCACTGTGTTCAGAGAGTAGAGTGCATCCTTCATGGAAAGGCTCCTCAACCAGCAGAGATCAACATGCCAATGGAAATGTCAGTGCACTCCCAGCCACGCATGCGTCAGCTGGGAGAGATCAACATGCCAACGGACAAGTCAGCACACTTACAGCAGGGCATGAATAAACAGAAAACCTTGAGCAGGAGCAGGGGGCTGGGAGTGCAGCCACTGGAAAGGGAAGCAGACAGCTGTGTTGTCACTGGCCTCATCAACATGGGGAGACAGGACCCAGACCTGTGACCTGCAACTTTAAAGCCCTGGCTATATGTTATCCTTGACTGACTGGCCTTATTCTCTGGTGGTGAGAGGCCTTTGCAGAGGCCCACTAAGGACAGTGTTCATCCGTCCTTGGCCTCACTGGAGTGTGAGACTCCAGGCCACTCCCTTCTAGGTGTCCAGTCTATCATCCTACCTTGCCAGTTTACAAGCTCTGAGGACAGGATTTGGGAGTGGCTCAACGCTATATCATATAGTCAGGGCCAGAGGATTTCACTGCCTTGGCTCAGCTCCCAACAGCCCAGATCCACAGTAGTCAAACCAGCAGAGAAACAGTAGCGGGGAGAAGGAATGGCTTCCCGAGGAGGCCAGCAGCCCGATGTTTCCATCAACTTGAATGACCATAACTCTGGCTTGGATAAACCATGTGTCCACTTGGGGACCATCACGCGCCTGACTCCCATTGCTAAACGGAAGCACTTGGTGGTGTCTTGTTTGCAGAACTTGGCCAGGACGTCGTAGCTTGGTAGGACACCAAACAGCTAGGCTGGCAGGGCCTCCAAATAGCTTGTCTCTGTACTCAGACGGCAAACTCCATCAAGGCCCTTGAGGAGCATGGGGAAAACCAGCTAACCAGCACACTGACCATGAGATTTCTTGGGGCAGAGGCTCTCTGCAGAGGTGTACACAACAGGACTGGGCCTCTCAAGTATCCCCAGCTCTTTCCATGAAGGCAGGAGGGAGAGAGAGGCTGGAGGCCATCCTCAAGGAGTACTGGACACAAGCAGGGCTTTTCCAGAGGGGCCAACACCCTACGATTCCTCCTGCTCTGGGAAGTTCCCTGACTCCTTAAATTCTTGTGTAAATCACTTCAAAACTTGATTCCTTTAGAGCTGATACCTAGCTTAAGTCAGCCCACTCAAGGAGAGGAGGGCACTACAGGAGGAGTGGCAGGAAAAAGAAGCAATTGCTAGAACCTGGTCCTGCAGGGTGGGGCAAGTTCTAACCCACACAGCTATATAGTGTAGGCCCATATTTCTATATGGTGTGGCAGCCAGGCTCTGAAGCCATAGGCCCCACCTGAGGTGGTCATGTAGCCCTGCAGACAGGCTGTCACTGCCTTAACAAAGGGTCAGGATGTTGTTGCTCCTTTCTCTGTAATTTGGAGGATGCCTGATAGAAATGCTGATTCAAGCCCATATGACAGCTAGCATGCACAGCAGACAGGTAGTTGTGGACGTGACAAAACGCGCTATTCACCTGGTTACCTAGGTAGCAGACAGAATGCTCATGTATTTCCCCTAAGTTTTGGTATAAAGGCTGTTTGGAAAATAAAGCAGGAGGAATTTTCCAGGATGTAAACGCAGGATATAATGAGGGATCTCTGAGAATCTCCCTCCCGATAAAACCATGTGAGTCGTGTCTTTATTCCCATGACTCCACGCCAGTCCAGAGAGAGATAGTTTATGCTGGGGTCTGGTAGAGAAAAAACTGAAAGTCTGGGCTAGTGCTGGACCCCGACGTAATGGTGCCCAACTTGGGGCTGACCACTGGACCCCAAGAAATGCCGGAGAAGGGACCAAAAGTATGGAGGAAAACGTGAGGAACACACGAGAAAAAATTTCACCACAGCTGGATATGTGAGTATTGAGCGCTCAAAAAATAGAGATCAAAATTTAAAAAAGTATAAAGAAGTGGGACAAAATTTAAATCGGGAGTAAAAATATGTAAAAATGTATTTAGTTATATATATATGTGGGTAGCTAAAGAGAGTGAGAGTGGAGCAGAAACAATGGCAGAGATATTTAAAATCTACAAGTGTAATAGTCACAAAACTGCAACTTTTATTGCTTGCTAAACTGGCAGGAAAAGTAAAGAAAAAACAGCTTTTGGCCCAGGAATCACTTTGGTTACGGCTGAGATTGAGGTGCCATGTGCTGGCTAGCTGAATCTAACCCACCTGGGGGGAACAGGCAAACAGGAGACAGTAAGTTTAGAGAGCACATTTAATCTCACACAGTCTATAGAACAGAGGAGAGGATTCAGGAATTCTCTTAATTTTATGATTTACAAGTTAAAAAAGATAGTTAAAAATCCACCCGCCAGAGCTTGGAAAGGCAGTCTAACAGCTGGAGAGAGCCTGGGTCCTCCCCCGCCTAACCTGCCGTGCGGTGCAGCGTCAACTGAAAGTTGAAAGGTTTACAGTAAGGTAGCTTCTGAGAACTGCAGCTTCAGGTCAATTAAAAGTAAACAGGTTAAATATGCTTCTTTTCCATTTCACAATTTGGCTTCTTTGTCAAGTCTGCTATTTGTAGGCATGTGAATTTGTATCCAAGGTGGATTGATTTCAGTACTGTGGTTCTGTAGTAAAGTTTTAAAGTCAGATTGTGATGCGTTCAAAAATTCCTTGATTGTACAGGATTTTAAGACGTTTAGGCCATCCTGAGCGTTTAATCTTTTCTTATAAAGTTGAGGATTGTTCTTTCAAGGACTGTAAAGAATTTTGTTATAATTTTAATGGACATTTATATTGAATCTGTAGATTGCTTTCAGTAAGATTGTCATTTTTGCTATGATGGTTCTATCTTCACAAGAGAATAGGAGATCTTTCCATTTTCTAATGCCTTAAATTTCTTCAAAGATTTAAAGTTCTTATCATACAGGTTTTTCTATTTGTGTGATTAGAGTTACTCCAAAATATTTTATGGTATTTATGGCTATTGTAAAGGATGATGTCTCTCATTTATCTTATGTGTAGAAGAGATGTATTTGGATTGTTTTCAGATTCTGGCTATGATAAAGTATTTCTGCCATAAACATAGTTGAGCACATGTCCTTATGGTATGGTTGAGCATCTTTTGGGCTTGGGGGTCAATGAGCAGGGAGTAGAATGGAAGATGGAACTGAGAGTTTCCTCCTCTGGGAGAAAGATGAGCTAAGGATGCCTATGGTGCCTGGGGGACCTCTACTGTCACCTCTCAAATCTCTAGTCTATATGGAGCTGGCTGTTTTTTCCAAGCTTCAGGCTTGCTTTGCACATAGGCCCTTAACCTAGAGAGGGGATATCAGGAAGCCATAGACCTCCGGACTCAAGGTAGCTGGGACAGGGTTACCAGTGGCCACCCTGCTCAGCCAGTAGTACTCATAGCACAAGTCAAGGGTATGTGGAAATTTACTAAGTAGTGTCATGCCCCCCTTTTTTTAATTAGTGCTTACCAAGGGTAAGCTTTGGGGTGAGCAAGAAACAGCAACTGGGTCTCAGGGGCGGCAGCTCCGCTGAGGGCGTATGATCACTGGGTGATCCAGAAATGAGGTCTGTGCTCAGAGCTCTCGTCTCTCCCTGCACCAAGCTGCAAAGGGGTAGTCCCCAGGGAAATGCCCCAGATCAACAAAGAAAGGGCCACAGGACTGAGGATGCCTGGGACCCCTCATTTCCAGGCACCTCCCTCTGTGTTCAAACACATTACAATTGGAGCCTGGAAGGGCCTGACAGGAACCCTCTCTATCCACCACTGCCTTCACCTTTGAACTTTGTAAATGGGAGACAGAGCACTGGATGAAACTCAGGCTATTGGGAGCCATTCAAGCCTGTCTAGTAGGAAAGGGATGTGATGGCCAGGTCCTCTGGCTCCCTTGGAGGTCTGAGAAACAGCTGAACTTCAGGACTATGGACAGCGGCCTACAAACCCAGACATAGATCGGGAACTCGGGGGTCTACTGCCCCGCCTTCTAGAGCTTCATCCCTCCACAGCAGGGCCTCGGGCCAAAGTGGGTGACCTTTGGCCTGGAAGTCTTCCATCTCTTGGGATCTCCTGAATGGGGGAGGACATTGGAAGTGTGGGTCCCAATGGATTGAATTCCAAAGTTCTAAGTCCTAGTGAGAATAATGAGATGGGTTTGAGAAAGACTTTGATCTTGAAATAGGTAGTCCTTGATCTAGGTCTTGGATTTGCCACTGACTAGCTGTGTGACCTTGAGCAAGTTCCGACAAGACAGTCTCTAGGATAAAATGAGATAAAGGGCTGGAAGGCCCTTTGCCACCTTAAGGCGTTTGGCAGGGGACTTGAACTTGATTCCAAGGGCTTGAGGTCCTGAGGTGTAAGGTGCTTCTGCAGAGAATAGCTGTGGAGAGAGTAGAAAGACAAGTTCCATTTACTGTCCCACCTTGATATGGGGACGGGAGATTTTCCAAAATTCTGAGGCTGCCAGTCTGGCTGAGAGTTGCTCTGTGGTGAGGCAGCCTCTGAGCTGGGGGAAATGAAGCCTCACTGGCCACACCACTTCCCCACATCTACTGAACGCCATGAATCACAATCCTCTTTTATTTTTGTTTTATGGCCTCTTCCAGGCCATTTCTGGCGATTTACTCTCTGCTCTGGGCCAACTATGTTAGAAACGGTTTCCTGGTCTTTATCTTCCTCTGTCAACACTTGGACCTTGGTGACCCAGCAGCTGGAGGGCAGCTTCCACAGCCACTTGTTTTTGGAGAAAACCTCAGAACCAGGAATGCAGAGATGCTAAGGAATTAGAATATCTGGTCCCTCTCCTCGGGTGCTCAGACCCCACTTCTGCAGCAGGGCCTCTCCTCCTGGGGCCAGCCATTCAGTGTAGCCTCCCCAATGGGAGGGGATGCCAGAAGAAAGCCTGCTAGGTGTCATGGTCAACAACCTAGGGTATTACCTCAGTGACGAGAGGATACTGTGGCCAGCCTGGGATTCTGCAGCCTTTCTTTTTTTTTTAAATTCTAGTTCTGGTTTGGCCACTAGTCAAGGGCCCAATGCAAATCCCTTCCTCGGACTGGGTGTCCGTTTCCTCATTTGTAGAGGGACGGGGACAGTCCTGCCAGTGCCACTATAGCTGTGCACACCGAGTACCTACCCCTCAGCTCGTCTGCTATGGGTGCCGTGACCACCAAATGTGGTATCAGCAGACAAACACAGCCTTCTCGTTTTAAACAAGGCTTTGGCTTTTTCTAGGGGCAGTGACGTCGGGAAGATCTGAGCGAGGCTCCAGGGCTGGGAGACAACATTTGATAGAGTCTCTGTGCCGATTAGGGCAAAAGCAAAGCAACCTCTCCTGCCATTATTTGACTAGCAGAGGGGCTCTGGTCAGTGCAAGCGGCCTTCCAAGTGAGGCAGCCCACAGCTGTGTTTTCAGGCCTACCCTGAGAAACAGCCTAAAGGAGCGCACCCCACACATCAAGTGGGTGCTGCATGGCAGGGGCCGGATGGGGCCCCTGGTGGCTGAGTGGAACCTGAGGGTCTGCCTTTGCCGTGCCAAACAGAAGGCAGGAGCTAGACGCCGGGTAGGAGAGTGAGCAGCTGGGCCCTGGGTGAAAGCAGAGACAAGAGGGCCTTTCCTCTTTCTGGGCTTCAGTCTCCCCAGCTGCAGAATAAGGAGATTGGGCTAGACACGCTCCACCTGGCACCCTACTAGCTCAGAGTGGCCAAGACAGTCAACTCAGGCAAGGAGGTCAGAGGGCACGTAGGGAAAGGGGATTACTGGTTTTACATTACCTCAGAGAACAACCCCAGCTATAGAGGACAGACTAGAATCTACACTCAGTCTTACCAACAAAACTGATTTAAATGTTATTCTCTGGATTTTGTTTAGGTTAAAAAAAGAAAACTTTAAAAATTGAGAGAATTCTCAGGGTGAGTCCCTGGGCTCGTGGTGGCCCCTCTGCTCGAGCCATGACTACCTTGGCATGCTCAGCTCAAGGCAATCACTGAGATGAGCACCTTTTTCATTTTTTTTTTCATTTCTTCCCATGGCTTTGGTGCCACAGGTTGCAAAGGACTGAAGGGGCAGATATGGGCTTGGGAAACAAGGGAGGCATTTGACAATTTATCAAGATTTGAGTACAGGTCCATCTTTTTTTTTTCCCCAGACAGGAATTCCTTAAATTTATTAGCATCTTAGTGGCCACCCTGGGGCAAGGCTGTCTCTAGGACATCAATCTGAATAGTCAGTGTATGGGGCTTCCAATGTGACTGAGGGCCGCAGAGGATCCCAAATATGCCTGCTATTGATAACTCATTTGGGTGGAGTGGAGGCTGGGAGATGTGAAGGTCTGTCTCCAGAGACACCAGGCCCTATGGAATGAGTCTTCAGTCAGTGCCCCCGAGATTCCTCTCTTTGGGCTTCCCTGATTTTAGCAATCAGCCTTGGCTTAGCTGTTCCTGCTTTTGCCTGAGAATAACTTGTTTAAAATCTAACCAAGAAGAAACTCCCCCATGTACAGCACTCCACCCATGCCCAAACATCCCACCATGTGTGCATGCACAGCCCTTGTGAAGCAAGGTTAATCTGTAATATATTTAATAGCTCCCTGAGTCAACAGTAGGTAGGTTCTGGCAGAATAACTCTGTGACCTGAAAAAAGAGTGAACTGGAATCTGCAAGAATGAACTTGTATGCTGTTCAGTGTAGTGTGTACATGGCATGAAGCTGGACACTCTTGGGGAAAGAAAGAGGTGCAGCTCCCATGGTGCCGTTCCCAAGTCATGTGTGTATGGGTTGGGGAGGTCAGGCTGCCTCCAAATTCACTGAAGGGATCTGCACTCTTGATCAAATCCCCCATTCCCTGTGACTTTACTGCAGCCCTCAGGCCCCTCTGGTCCCCAGATGATTCTGAATCGACTTCTAAGGAAACCTAACCCCTCCCTTCTTTAACCCACTCTCTAGCCCTTCCCACTGGTTGTTTCCATGTATTGCAGAGCCCCAAGACCTCATCTCTTTTTTTGGAAGGCTTCCCTAAAACCAATCATTGTGTGTGGGGTCTTTCTGCTTCCTACTTCCTGGTAGCCAAAATAGAAATATCACAACTGATAAGACACAAGCTCAACCTCAGAGGGTCTGGCCTCTCTTAGTTTCTTCTGACTTCCATCTGGAAGAATTGTTGGAGTTTACACCTCTACATTTAATGCCCAGAGACAAGATGATCAAAACACAGACTGCCCTTGTCTCTTCCATGCAGGAGGCTAGGAGGACCAGGAAGCTGCAAAGCCTGCTGCATTCTAGGGTTATCTGGACAGCACCCTGACAAGAACTGCTTAGCTATGCACACCTCTTGCCCTCTATTTAAACCCAAACCTCTGTCAGGACCCCAAAGATAGACTTGAGGGTCACTGGACCTATTGAGGACAGGTGGATGAGCCTAGCTTAGCTTGTGAGGGCAGCCAGGGGCTCAACTCTGATCTGACACAAACATGACCAAAACCTTTCTGCATCTTTGGCTTGAACACCAAGTGTGAAGACCATCATTTCAGGCTCTGGACCTGCTCGTTTACACTTTGGGGGTGGGGGAGGCAGGAGTGTGGCAGAGATGGGTGACAGCCCTTCCAGTAAGTTCCATAAGAGCACACCTGTTTGCTCTTCTCCCGTCATCTCTCCCTCCCAGACTACACAGCAGCCTTGGTGGGAGAGAAAGGCGGAGTGGGCAGGAGTGGAGCAGATCCTAGGAGGGAACAGTCGATCCCAGGACTGTCTGCACCAGGAACATCAAAAGTCAGGCAGCCTGTTTCTTGTGTCCAGAAGCTGCTTTGCTGGTGGAGGGAGCAAAGTCCTGTGACTTCAAGGCGGAAGGCAACAGGGCCTAAAAGTCCTCAAAACTCCTGGCCAGGGCTTTCAGTCTAATTAGTTGGAATGACAACAGCTACTGGGACCACCCAATCCCTCTCTCTCCTCACTCAATGCCATAGGCCAGGCAATTGTCAATTCCAGTTAACACTTTGGAAGGTGACCACTCCCCCAAATTGGTGAGAGGTTTTTGGGCCTCAGGGACAACCTGGTGTGTCAAGGTATCCGATTTAACTGAGACTTCTACTGGAGCCCTCAAGAACTTCCGTGCAGTTTAATCCAGGCTCTCCCGAAGTGCACCAGGGCACGTTCTCCAAAGCTCAGGAGAATTGCTCAGTCTGACAACGGGACAGGATATTTGAAATCAAGGATGTCTCGGGAAACTCTCTAAATTGGTTCTCGTCCCTAACCCGGGAGTCCAGGGTAGCAGAGAGCTGCGAGCACACACACACACACACACACTGCTTGGGACTTCAGAACTGAGGGACCCAGAGGTCGGTGGAGCTGGCTCGGAAAGGGAAGGGCTCTGGAGGCTTGGTCGGCCCCACCCCCAGGCTCTCCTGACTAAGGCGGTTGGAGGCAGTTATGGGTGTGGCTAGAGCCAGGTCGAGGCTAATTGCCCCTCCCAACCCCCCACCTCCGCTTTCTGAACGGTGGTTGGAGGCAGCGAGAGGGGTGGTGTGGGTGGCTTGGCCATACTCCCCAACTGGGAGGCAATGAGGGGCGTGGTGCAGCAGGTTTGACCACACCCCCAAGCCCACGGCGCTCAGCAGTTGGTGGCTGTGAGGGGCGGGGACAAATGTGGCCACACCCACAACTGTTTTTTCTTGGGCCGTTGGCACGTACTTAAGCCAGGTAGCTGAAGGCCGGGGAGCTATCACTTCTCTCTGCAGTTGGATCTGTCTCCGCGCTGTACCCCAACGACGGCCTGCGTGCCTCCACACGGCCTTTTAGGGTTTCTGTCCATTAGAGTGGAAGTTGGCTCTGATCCCCAGGAGAATCCGTTCAGGAACACAGTAGAAAGTGGGGATCCAAGGACCCTTGTCTGTAGGCCCCACGTTTGTGGCCTTGCCTCCCTCTTGATGCCACAGAGAGAGAAATTAAAATGCCTTTTGTTCAATCAAGCCTGTTGCTGTCCGGAGCCTCTTTTTCTTCTTAGTGGGTGCTGGTCGCAAAATAAGATCCAGGATAGATGCCAGAAAAACAAGAGTTGCAGACACGGAAACTAAGTACAGGGCAGACATTGCGGGACCATCACGATAGATGGGGTATCAACATACTCCGTAGGTGGAGGCCTTTCACTCAGGAACGTAGGTAGGATCTGGGTTCCGTCCCCGGCAAGCAGTCACTCATTCTCCTTGCCCAAAGGCATTAATACTGTGAGATACTCTGGGGATGGGGGCAGGGGATGGTTTGTAGTTTCAGACTTGGCACTTCTGGGCATATGCTTACTGGAGTTGCCTCTGGATTCCAGCACACCCGTGAGCCTCTTGAAGAAATGCTGGCATGAGGGGTTGGGACAAGGTGCCTAAGGGAGTATACGGGGTACTCAGAATAGATTGAGGTCAGCTCTCAGCCAACAGAAAATCGTGACCCAGGTCCAGGTAGGGGCATGGAGAGAGGTAGGGAAAAATCAAGAGATGTGGATCAGCCAACAATACACATGCCACTGGGAGCACACGCCAATCAGGGCTCTAAAGGTAGAACTGGGGTATCTCAGGATAATAGAATGGGGGGGTGATCCACTATTATTTAGGGAATATTTCCTGATCATAGGATCGGTTTGTCAGTGAAGTAGGGAGAAAATTTGGGGTTTTACCTGCCTGCAGCTAATAGTCTCAGAAATGTCTTTCGCAGATTAGAGGGAAATCTTTGGGACCCTGAATTCCAAAAGTTTGGGTATAAAGCAGTCCCAGTGTTTTGATGGGAAATATCTGGAGAAGGGGTTTCTTCCATTCCAATATTCTCTCTGCCTAGAACCCAGAGGCAATAAGACACCATGCCAATCTCCCCTTCCAGGGAAGAAAGCCAATGGGAGAGGGCCTCAGAGCAACCACTTGGTAGGCCCACTCCTTCCTCCCTTGGGTGTGCTGAGAGGGACTACCATGTGTCAGGCCAAGGATGGCCTTAGCTGCCTTCTTTGAGACTTTGCTCTCGTGCGATATATGTGGATTTGTGCAAGCTTGTCAAGGCCTTTCTTTACCCTTAACCATTCCTTGACCTTGAGGGGCACACTCCCCAGGGACGGTCCTCTATCTACCCCTCCCCCACATGGTTTGGAGTTGACAAAATGGTTGGAGCGCAGATTACATACTGGATCTTGAAAGAGGCCAAAACCATACGCACATGTGTAATGATCCATAACTGCATGGGATGCCAGGGGCTACGGAGCAGAACCAGGAAGGACTGTGCCTTCCTACTCCCTAACAATGTACTGTGTGCAGCCTTATTATTCTTTCCTGATCAGTTTAAATCAGAAGACTAATGTCCTAAAGAACGTGAATCATGGAAGTCTGCCTGCTAAGCCCCAAGAGACCGAGTCCAAAGGGGACTGGTTTTAAGGTGGGGTGGCGGGTTTAAAGGAGGCCCAGTGGTGCAGGGAATTCTAGTTCTTGGGGGGGAGGGATGATGATTCTGCCTCTTTGTTGCTCTGGAAGTGTCCATGGGTCCCCCTACCCTGACCCCATCTTCCCAAGATGGTTGTGGTAGTGTTCATCTGAGCGTGGCAGAGACTTTAGTGCCAGCAAAACCGCAGAATTAGAGCCTCCACAGGCCTGCAGGGGCCTTGGACAAGGTGATGTCACAGGAACCACAGGGCATCCCAAGCAAGCACTCAGTTATGAGGTCTCGAGTCTGATGTGGACTGGTCCCAGAAGCCGATGTTAAGGTTGCATTCACGAGGAAAGCTTCTGACCCACCTACCTTTGTGGTGGACTTGTCTTCCCTGAAGGGGCATTCTGGAGACAGAGGCTTCTCCAGGCCCAAGCACACAGCAGCACCAGGGGCTCCTGAACAATAGCTCCTGGCTTTGCCCACCCTGAGAAAAGAGCCCTCTCAACAGATGAGATAAAAAGAGTGAGTGGGCCTCCAAAACAAAAAGGTTCAAGGACCATCAGAATTCTGGACAGTGTTCACTGACAACATCTGTGTTAAGGACTGGGGGTTGGCAAATGACAGCAAGAGCTGGCAAAAACTCGGGAGACACTGCTATCTGGGGAGGCATTCTAGAGGCCGGGACCAGAACCACACTGGTGAGGGCGACAGGGCAGCTTGGTAACTCCTCACTTGTATGTTGGGTAAAACAGAACTTGAGATGTAGGACTCTTGTTTGTGGGGTTTATGAACCCAGGCCACCTGTCCCTGTTAAGATGACCTCACCCCACATATGCACAAACCCGGTCACCAACTCGTGAATATGGTGTGAGTCCTTCCTCAGAAATTTAGATGCAAAAACAAGATAGGAGTTCACCTAAGGAGGCTGAGGGACAAATGCTATCACCAGTGGTCTGGGCAAGAACAAACCTCTTGGCTGCCTTCCCCCAGATAAGATGGACTCCGAGAAGACAGACACACAAGACTTTAGCCACCAGAGCGAGGCACGGGTGGGGTGGGCCATGGCTATGGTAGGACTGAGGTTGGAGAGTTGGAGGAGGAATGTGACAAGCCACCTTCCGGAGCAGTCTAGCTCCTCACAGCCCTGGTCTTTTCTGGCCCAACTGCTCCTCTTGTGCTGTGACACATTCCGAGGCACACAGCGACTTCTTAGCTATAAAACTGGCTATGGTGGCCATGGGAATCTGAATTGGACATACCCTTAGCTTATCCTTCCTCTGTCTTGTGTAACTCTGAGGAATGGGTGACCCAGGGGACCAGAGGCTAGCGGGGGCCAGGAAGAAGAGCCTTGGATAACAAGCTTGTCTTTCTTCAGCCAGCTCTGGCCTTGTGAGTGCATGTCAAAGTAAGACCTTTGACTGTGTGGGTCCCTCACAGCTCTTCACCCAGCATGTCCGAAACTGCCCGGCACTCAGAACACTCTCGGGTGTGCTAAAGACTTGGAACTGTGCTGGCAAGTAGTTCCAAAATCCCCTTCCCAGTCCAGTTCCAGAAAAGCACTGGGGAGGATCAGAAATGGCATCCATTGGCCTGAATGAACCTTTATTTAGGATGTCAGGTAGTCTTTTTGGCCCAGGAATATTTCAATGGTCCCACCCAAGCAAAGGTGACCCACTTCTCACTGCGGGTGGGGAGCAGAGCCCACATGAGGGCTTTTCTGTTTGGACAGGAAGTCTTAATTCCAATTAGTCTTTTCCAGATCCATTGGAATAACAGTAGCAGAAGGCATACTGGCAGGACAGAGGCAAGCTGAAATGCAAGCTGCAGCAAGCTTGCAGTGAGCCGGAAATGCAAGCTGCAGCAAGCTTGCAGTGAGCCGGAAATGCCTACAACACAGGCTTGGGAGAAAGAGGTTCCCCTGGCAGGGAAATCAATAAGTAAACCTGATTGAATGAGTTGATGAGCAGAGGATCCCTGCCCAGCAGTCCTTGAACTCTGCCTGCTGCCAGTAAATACACTGTAAATATTTGAAGGCTTGAGAGGAGACAGCCACTTAGAACACGCATGCCCAGCCACTTAGAACACGCATGCCCATCCATGCCTAGGCGTAGCCATGTTGCTTCCCTTGTTCTGTCCCTTGTCACAACCTGTACCTCTATACCTTACTCTTGTATCCAGGAAGCAGTCTGGAAGCCAAGGAGCCCTCCACCCCGGCCCTAGCAGAAGACACAGGCACTTAGAAAAGGTGGTGTCAGAAACTGGACCATGTTAGGCCACCTCTTATGAGATGATCATTTTTCTTCCTTTCAAACATGTCTTCCTGGCTTCAATTCGAGGAATTTCCAAGCATCTTAACCTCCTCAGCATTTCCCTTTGGCATGTGGCTTCTTTTGCAGATCGTCCTTGCTTTCAGCTTTAGAAGGAATAGGGCTCCCACCAGCCAGTGTTTTATGTACGTTCCTGGACAGAAAGAGTGGCTGCTTCCCAAAGAACCTTCCAAAGCCTGCTCCCCTGGAGAACGGCCTTCTATCTTCTCTAGATCAATACCTCGCATCTCAGTCTGACTAACTGGGCCTGGAGATGTCAGGGAACAGTTCTGTACCCTATCAGCTCACCAGAAGAGGAAACAGAGAGGGTCCTGGGGCAGGTCCAGCTCCCTCCACCCACTCTGAGCAAGTGCTTCCGCTGAGGCTGCAGATTCAGCTGGCACCTTAGCTAGGGACTTCAGCCAGAAAAAACCAGCTGAGGTCATTTCCTGGCCAGGTGGTTGGAGGTGGGGCAAAGGATCGGGTATGCTTGGCCTCCCTGCCCTGGCTGGATACAAGGACACTAGCACTGATTCCTGCCATCCTCCCATGAATTAAATATAATCATTTAATTAATCCCTCAAGCTTCACACTCCCAAGGGCCTCCCTCTGTAGATCTATCTCTCATGGTTATTACGAGCAGTCTTTTTGCCTTTTTGCAGAGAGAAATGGAGCAGAACCACATGGAACCCCACACCCCACTTCACAAACCCAAGTCAGGAGGTGATGGCTGTTGGGGTCTTCACTCATTCAGAGCCCCACATCCCCTAAGCAGTGACACCCCAGTCAAGAACTTAATGCCAGGACCTGGTTCTGGCCCAATGAGTTGGGAGTCCATGGCTTAGTGGTTGGTAATGAGGGTGGATGGTGCCAGGGGGCCCAAGTGCCAGCCACAGGAAGCTTGCCGCAGGCCTGCAGAACTTCCATGGCCTGTGGGTGGAAGCTGTCAGGCTCCACTCTTGGGGAAAACTCTCAAATTTCCATAGCACAGGCCCCTGGCACTGAAAACAAGGGGTTGGATGCTCAGGAAGAGTTGTGGGCCTTGGAACCTCCTATAGGAATCAGAGAGCTTCAGGCTGGAGGGGTCTAAATGAGGTTTCTGGGTGTTGTGAGGAGAGCCAGCAGGTGACTTGTCTCAACTATGGCAGGGCCAGGGCTACAGTATTGCTTCTCCTCAGTCACCTTCCTAGAGGACAGAGGAACAAGAGAGACCCCAGGGTGGCTTCTCTGGGCTCAGTGGTAGCTCTAGGCTGAAAGCCAAGGATGACTGGGATGTGGGGCTCCAGAGCTGGTATTATATTACTTGCTTGCCCCACAGCATGTTGGCAATGCCTATGGAAGCTTTTGGGTAGTTAGATGGGGCAGCCAGCAGACAAACCACCCTCTGGAGAAACTTAAATTACACAGACGAAGAGGCTGGAGGCCAGGGTCATGTTCGGTGGTATTTTCTGAGCAGTGCTGGCAAGATCTCTTGATAAAAAGGGATCAGCAATTTTTGGGCTCTCCTGAGAAATGCCTAGACTCCAAGAGCAGAAATGACCAGTGGGTAACAAAGTCCACAGTGGGCAAGCATGCTTGCCCAGGCCCAGAAGCGGGACCTAGTTCTCATGACTCAGGAAACAAGGGCAGATTTGGCAAAGCAGGAGTCAAGCTTCGAAGTCACATCATGTCTTCCTGGGTGGCCGCCTTTGCGGAACCCAGAGACTTTCTCTCACCAATGACTTGTAGGAAGATTTTTGAGGTCTGTCCAAGTGAGACCCGACCCCCATCCCCTGTAAAGGGTATTCAGAGCCTTAACTAGGGTGACAGGAGAAAGCAAGAGGAGGGAAATACTTGTATTCCACTTCTTCCTGTCAGTGCAGGACAAGCCCAAGGACCTGGGAGATGGGGCAAGTGTTTTTGCTTTTATTTCCCATGGCTAGGCATGCAGACTAAGTCAAGAGCATGAATTAAATATAATCATAACATCCACTCCACCTTCCTGGCCACCCTAAGGCCCCATCCAGGCCTCGGCTGAGCTGCAAACTTTATTCTTGATTTTGAATGTCCCTCCCTCCCTCCTGGCCTGCTATGGAGCTGTGGAGTGTGGCCCCACCTGCTTCCTCACACCCTAGTGTTGTTCAGACCTCTCTTCCATTCTAGTCCAATGATGTTCCCTGGGGGGAGGAATATTCTCTGACCCTCCAGGCCAGGCAGCTGGGGTCAGGGGACATGCAGGGGACACTAGGATTCTATTTGTTGCTTTTTAATTTGAAGGCTTGCCTTGGGGGATGGAGCATCCGGAACAGCTTGTAGGTTCTGGGTCAGTGATGGCAAAGACATCCCTGAGTCCAACAGCATCTTGCCCTGACAGACCTTTTGGTGGCTATCAGTATGTCATCTGATAGACAATGGTCCCTTGTTTGACCTATAATCCATAAAGTTCCATAAGTTTTTCACTTCCTCATAATTGTGGCTTTGTGAAGCTTCCAGGTGCAATCACACTGTGGTCCCTCAAACCTGAGTGCTTTGAGATCAGGGAAGTCTGATCCATGCTTTTCCTCTGATTTTTAAAGTCGCCAGCTGGGGGGCAGCAGCCTTTGCGTCATATGTTAGAGGTCATCTCAGCATGCATAGCTGCAGATTGGAGTTAACTAGAAGTTTGACTAATCAAGTTTTTCCGGTTGGTCCGACAGTGCTGTCACTGTCTGCATTCAAAAGCACTGGTGGCATTCTGATGTCCAAACTGGAGGGTGAGCCCCTGACTGCAAGACAGAACTCTTCTGTTAAAACTGGGCTGAGGGTAGTAGTTGTAGGTGGTTTATCTTGTGTTTTAAACAGTCAAGTACAGCACATTAAATCTGTTGACCTGGTGCAGGAGATTCTGTTGTGCTCTTCCAACCACATAGCCCAGAACTCCAAGAGCCACCTTATATTTACAAGATTTTTGTGCAAGGGGCCGAGTTGAGCATCGGCAGGGCCCACAGTGCTATGGCCAGAACTACAGCTCCACAGGTAGCGAGCGGTAGGAGAGGGACCAATACATCTTCGAACTTCATGTACCGTTGAGGAAAGACCACAAAAAATGTCGTTAGTGTTGACACAACACTTCCCCTTAGCCATGAGGATGGCCCTTGCAGATTGTTCAAGGGAGATCAAGCAGGAGCCAGCAGCCTTAGCTAGTGGAGGGAGCACGATGACCCTGTCTTGAAATGACCTTGTGTCTGAAGGCACTGTGTTGTGAAGATCAGCAAAGCCTGACTGTTGGGCGGGCGGACGACCTCAATGGCGCTTGCCTCCCCCTTCTGAGGCTGAGTCGACCTGGTTGGGCACAGCACCCTTAATGGCACTTAACAGGAGCTCAATAAATATTTGTAGAATGCGTGAAGGAAAAAGCTCTTGTCTTCCATACCCTCAGCCCACAGAGCCGGCCGGCGCTGGGTGCTTTAGCTTTAAGTTGTGTAGCTGCTTTCTCTCTGCCCATCTTGAGAAAATCTAAGCTGCAGCAGTCAGAGACCCAGAAAGGGAACCTTGAGCTCTTGGGGTAACCGGAATCAGAGCAGGCAGGGTTAGGAAACAACCTTCATTCAGAGTGGGGCAGAATGAGCTAGGCCAGAGGGCTGCAGAGATGGGGGTGGGGCTTGAGAAAGAGAAGAGACATCTGTGTGCAGTGGGGGGGGGAAGCAGTCTAAAGGCGAGTGAGTGTAAAGGACCCAGTCTCAGGTGCTCAGGTGGGCCCTGTGTGAAGAGGCAGCGGTGGGGCGCACAGGATCCAGGACAGCTTCTGGTGTTTTGTTTGGGTGGGATATTTAGACAGGATCAAAAACTTTGATTTGAAGAGCCATTCCACTTCAGAGACTTTCCTCAACAGAAATACTGCTCTAATTGTGCATCTCCAGGGGCAAGGAAGCCCTTAGGAAACAGAGCTTAAGTGTTGGGGAATGGCTGGGTGTGGAGCACATCTATACAGTCTCGAAGGAATGATAAAGTGGTACCAACCTTCACGGAACTTTGTGGATTGAAATAGCATAGCAACACCAGTCTCCTCACCCCCAACATTGGTGCATAGGAAAAATGACACCCCCAGCCTTGGTGCTGCTCCCTCGCAGAGGATGGAATTTAGGGTAACAGAAGAGGGGCTCACACTCTGGACTCTCCTTAAATGCTGGGATGAGCACTTACTGCCTTGGTGATAAAAAGGAAAAGGGAAAGTTGTAGGATGGAGCTGCAGAGAAGAACTCAGCTGCTGGGGCTCGGACTCACCAGGCAAACCTACTGCATGGGTGGAAGGGCAGGGCCAGTGGGCAGGCCTTCTCTGGAGGGCAAAGCCCTTCCAGAAGTTTGTTTTTGAAAGAGGTGCTAGCTGAAGGAGGAAGTCTGGAGGAGAGGTTTGAATCTAATGAAAGCAGGTTAAGCAGAGGGAGGCTTGAACATAGGCAGCGGGCAGGCTAAGCTAACATGGAACCGTACAGAATAGAGAGCTGCTTGGTTGGGGGGCCACGGGACCCGAAAGCTGAGGGCTGAATTATCCGTAAAAAAGGATGAATGGAGCATGCTGGGGGAGGGGTGCGGACAGATGTCAGGTGGAAAGCAAGCATTCATGGGGATGGCCTGGACATTTATCCGGGACTCAGTGGCTGTTGCCGACAGGACGGGAAAGGAGTAAGAAAGGAGTTTGGGTTTTAAGTAATGCTTCCATCAGTCAGCTGACTGCTACAGATAGCGATCCAGGTGGGCTACAGAGGAGCCAGCCATGGAAAGCTCCAGAGGTGCTGCGTCTCTGCAGAGCTAAGTGCAAGACTGGGAAAAGTTGAGGTCAGTCTGCTCCTAGGCCATAGATGGGCTAGGCAAGGGCAGCAGGCAGGTCGAGCATGGTTGGAACCCGATTGACAGCTACCGGCTTTGCTTCTTCGGCAGACACTGGGCTCCAGATTTGTCTGTAGGGATGGGGGCTGCAAAAGGTCAATTTCCTCTGGGTTGTGCCTGGGTGGGGCACTGTTAGGATGGGGATTAAAGCGAAGAGTCTAAAGCCAAGACTCTGTCTGCTCATTCATTCCACAGATATTTATTGAGCACCTGCGATGTGCCAGGCTTCCTGGGCTTTGCCTGGCAGTGCCTGTGGAAGTCCACCAGCTCGCTGATAGATGAGAGACCTAGGATGGTGGAGGAGATAAAGGATTCAGCAAAGAGGGTGCTTTCTGGCCTCAGGGCCTGGCCTGAGGTCTGGGAGTCTGTGATGGACAGGATGAATATCTCAGGGGACAAAGACCAGCATGGGGGCAAGGCAGGCTCTGGGCAAGATGAGAAGCACAGGTCCGAGTCCTTCTCCAAGCCAACCTGCCCTCCCAAATACCATGGTTCTCACAGAAGGGCACAGGGTTGCCTGCTGCTTGGCAGGGAGTGGGAGGAGAAGGGCAAGTATGCCATCCTCAGACACCACCGGATTCTCAGTCCCAGAATGGCACGAACAGCCCTAGGGGGTCAGTCCTTGCTTGCTATCTGGAAGTGGAAAGAAGGGAGAACAGGCAGGGAGTTAAGGTGCTGGCTGGGCATGGGGAGGAGGGGGACATTCCTGGGAAGAGGGCTGGAGGCCAGGCTAAAAGCCAGACACATACAGGAGAAATGGGACCCCAAAGAAGAGAGGCCCTGCTTTAGCCAACCAACCAAGGTACTTCTGATGGCTTCCTGGTAGCTCGTGGGGAAGCCTCTGGGAGCAGGGGTGGCGCCAAGGGCCTGGAGTAAGGACCCTAGTGACAACTCAACAACCTCAGGTGACCCCACAGCCCTTTCCTTCCACATGAGCACCCTGGCTCTCTTCCACGTTCTCCTTTCCTAAAAGTGACTGAGTTCACTTTTAGCAGTGGCCACCTTTCTTTATTCTGTCCCAGCGCAAGACAGCCTTGTACACGCGGGGCCTGCCCATTGCCATGACAGCAACAATCAAATTAGACTCTTGATTTCCAGCCTTTTGTAAGGTCTGCCTCACTGAACATGGGGTGATTCTGCTTGCACAGGGGGAGGCTCTGAAACTGGAAAGGTCTTTCTGGAATGGCTGCTGCGGGAGGGGAGTGAGCAGGTATTAGGTATCCCTAATACCGTCTGCCACATTTTATACTCAAAAGCCTTTGGGAGGTTCAGGGAGGGACTGATCAGTGACCTCAGCAGCTTACCAGCAGGTGGTCAAGGGTTGCCCTCTCTTCAGCCCCTGACCCCTCTCTTCCAGAAAACACGCACACACCCACAGCCAGCTGAAGACTGGGAGGACTGGGCAGTCTTGGGAAGGAGATCTGTCTTGCTCCTCGCTCTGAACAGGGTAGCGGGGTTGGAAGGCTGGAATGTGCTGAGAGGAGGGACCCAGGGGCAGTGTGGGAAGCAAAAGTCCTGGCAGGATCTACTTCCGGGGTCAGTGGGTGGGACATCTGCCTTTAACCTCCCTGGTGGCTCCATGAAGAGGGGGAGGAAGAGCCCCGCCTTCTTCTTTCTGCATTCCTGGGTGCATGCTACCAGTGTTCTGAGGCCCTGGAACCAACCAGTTCCTGCCTGCACCCTTCCCGCGCAGCAGGGTTGGCCTTGGCCAAAGCCATTCCCGAACCTCAGATTTTCAGTTTTCTGGCTTTCTGCTGAGCCCCTCGGGTGTAGGTTGCTTGGAAACGACTCTGGTTTCTTCTGGACCCCCCTTCTTTCACTTGTCACATGAGGAAGATCTTGCACAGCGCCGTGTTGTCTGCAGTGGGCTTCGGGGACCCGGGCCAGCCTCGTAGAGGGTGGCAGCGCCGAAGCTGGGACAAGGTGCAAGGCTTGGCACAGGGTTGGGCCACTTGGGTGGAGGAGCTCCATCACTCCCTGAGCACTCTCATTAACACTGCCACCTGGGCCTGAGACGAGACTCTCAAGAGACAGACCTTCCTACTTTCTTGAGGGGAATGGGGCTAGCGAAATATTGCAGTCCCTGGAGCACAGGTCCTGACCTCCAGGGGCAGCCAGATGCCTGCTCAGCCCTCTGTAAAGACATGCCCGCCGGCCCACCACCCTGCAGCTGCTAAGTGTCTTGGGATTAGAGAAAACAACAGTGGGACCTTGCTCAGAGTAGAACCAGCACGCCCCTAACATCAACATCCTGCTTGTGGTCACAGTCAGAAGACATGGCTCCCCCTTGGTGACCTCTCTGCCTCTCCTGGCCCCATGTGCTCAGGGTCTACACAGGTCCCTCTGTCTCTATCATAGGCCACACTGGGTATCAGTGTTTATGCCCAAATCCGCGAGGTCCCCGCACAAGCCAACTAGGAAACCAAGTCCCATATGTAAAAGCAAAGAGCCTTTATTTTAATCAAGTTTGCAAACTCGGCCTCTCTGCATGTCCAACGTATTGGAATAAACGGAGAGCCCCGAGCTCAATTAGAATAGGGTTTTTATAGTAGTAAAGGTGGCAGTGAGGGGTCTCTGAGGTTTAGGACCCCTGATTGGCTGATGTTTGTCTAGGGATATTCTGGTGAGGTGTGCTGGCAGGTGATCCTATCTACAGGGGTTGGAACGTTAGGCATTTCCTTTGAATGGTCTGTTCTTGGGTGGAACTCGGGTAATCTAAGCTTGTGCTTCTTTCCTGCTACCAGGTATTGCTTCAGGGTAAATGACTGAGACTCGGGCCTCTTATTAAATTTACCGAGGGCCGATCTACTCTGGCAGGTGATAATGGTTGGAAGTAAAGAACTTCCTTTGGGTGACCTGCCCAGACTTAGCTTATCATGGCTGGCCCCCACAGTCAGGCTCTGCCACTCCCTAGACTGTCCCTTCCATAGTGATGGGCAGACTGGGGACAGAGAACACAACTGAGTATCTCTCTGGTCTACAGGTCCTCATTTAAATAAGTGGTGTGAAATAAGACTCCATCATGACTCCTCCGGTCATCAGCTGGTGACAATTCTCCACTAAGGGACCTCTACAATCAGCCCTGCTTTTGAGTGTCCTTTTGGTGACCTGTTTTTCTCCGTCCATTCATGACTTTGACACGTCTTTGTCTCAGATTTCTTACTCCTTAAAACCTGGTCCTGAGGGACCTGCCCATTTCTTTACCCCATTTCTGCCTGGTTGGGGCAAGGACAAGGGAGAAGCTGAAGAGGTGGAAAGGAGGGAAGTTGACTTCATTCTGCCCCTCCCATCTGATACAAACATGGTGGCTGTTCTGAGGCCTGGAGTAGCAATCACTGCAGACAGTACAGGATGAAGGGAATAAGAGGGAGGCCCTGTCTCACTCCCGGCTGACTTCCTGTTCTTCCTCAGAGCGTCACCCACAGACTCAGCCTCTTATGTCCCAGGTGGAGCTAGCCAGTCGCTTCATCTCTACTCCTTCTCACATTCTTCTCCAGGTTCTGTCCCCAGTGAGGTCCCCTGCCTGGGTTTTCCTACCTCCTCTGACCTGCTTGGGTCCTATCATGTAGGCCATGTGGGGGCCTGGCTGTGCTCTTTGGGTCCCGGAACAGGGTACTCCCCTGCTCTCAGGTGGTCTGTGGGACTCCCATCCTTTGGCCAGGCCCTTGAACTGACAGCCCTAGTCTCCGGTGTGGTTTCTAGACTTTGCCAGTGCAGAGTTCCTTCCACTAAAAAACTTTGGACTGTGTGGGAAGTTTACCTCATTTCTTGGGGGACACGGGGCACCCCACTCAGTGCCCATGTCCCTCAGGGGAGTCTGCCAAGTTCTTGTGATCAGGCTTAGAAGAGCAAACTCTTTTGGTTTGTTTTCTAAATATGAAATATAAAGATGGCCTTACTCAAAAGACATAGCTCTGAGATTCCCAAAGTTGGCCCAGGATGTCTGGAGGGCATGACCATATAGGAAGCCTGAAATTGAAGGGAGAGTGCAATGGGCTTGGGGACAATGGCGTCCCCAACATTGTTACATCGAGAAGAGATCCAAAAGGAGATGAACCCAGGACTTAGGGAGAGAGGTCATATCCAGGGGTGGACTTGGAGAACCAGCCTACCTCCTCCTGAGGCTTTGCTAGACAAACTAGGCTCATTCCTTCCTGTCTATGATTAAACCTGTTTCTCAAGGATGGACTATGCCCCACCTGTAATCTTGACTACAAATGGTTCTGTACTTCCTGTTCCAGGAATGGCTTTGTTTCGAAAAATTGCTCATCAGTTTGTTTCAAAAGGTTATGACTACTTTGTTAAGCCCATCTTGCAACCATGTCTGTTTCAGAGGGAGGAACTTAATAGTTTGTGTTCTGCTCCTGTAACCCCGCCTACTGTGCCCACCAAACCCATCAATTTGAAAACCGCCTTCCCCTGAGCTGTAGGCATGTCTTCCTCACCTCCAATGCTGACCTCTCGAATCCTGCCTTAGCCGGAGGCAGTCCATCACATACATGAATTAAAAAAAAGCTGGCTTTAATTGCTTACTTTAATTAATTTGGCCATGACAATTTGGGCAGGTGGTCTTTCTCCTCCTGTCCTTGGGATTAACAGCTCTGGGCTCTGGAGAGCCAACAAAAGGGGATGAAGAAAGAGCAGAGTGGGCACAGAAGGGCTTAAGAAAAGTTTCCCAAAACCCAGGGGAGGAGCCCAAGCAGTTCCTATCACCCCAAAAGCTGCTGCTGTAGTGAGGGCGTCGGTCATCGCTAGGGGAGTTCTTCAGAGAGGGAAGACCTGACAGAGAGGGATGGCCTGAGGAGTTTGGGTGGGGGAGGAGACTTAGGGGACAAGTCTTGAAGTCGTGGGGCCCCATCTGTGGCCTGTGGGAGGGGAGGGAGGTGGACCAAATTTAGGCCTCACCTTTCCTCAGAGGAACTGACACACAGGGCATTTTGAGTCTTCTCTTGTGGTTGCAAGAAATCTGGAGAAGGGGAATGAAGAGCTAAAGAGCCATAGGCCAGGGCCGGCAGGGAAGCAAGTGTCCCGTGCTGCCTGGCAGCAGCCTTTCTGAGGGCCGAGAGCTTGGGTGTGGTCTCTGGATGGGGAATCTGTGGCGAGAAGGGGCAGAAGCAGTTCAGAGACAAGTGAAAGCTGGGGCTCAATGCTCCCCAGATTGAAGCACGCATCCAACAATGACTTTTTGTAATAAGGGGGGAAGACAGATAATGCTGAATGTCCATTAAGGAAACAATGGATTAATAATTTGAGGAATGTTTCTAGAATGGAAATGCAAGGGACAGGACAGTTCAAATGTTCTCTGTCTCACCACGGGCAAAAGAAGTCAGCCGTTAAGGGCTACAGGGTGCTGGCAACCATTATGTCAAGTCCAAAATGGAGACACAGTCAACTGGTGGGGATGAATTCAGGAGAGTAAGCACCCTTGGGCAGGTGGGAGGATCCTTGGAAAGGATCCCAGGGGTCCCTGGTGGGACTGGCAGTGTTCTGATTGCTCATCTAGTCCCATGATGCTAGTCCCATTGTTGGAAAGCTTTGGTCTAGACACATGTGACTTATGCTTTTTTGATTGTTTACTTCTATCAAAAGTTAACTGTTGCAGTAGCTCCTTCCGCTCCTTTAACCAATGGCCACTAAGATACCAGCCCATTGGGGCATGGTCTCTCTTTAAAAAAGCAGCAACTG
>LOJH01006935.1:0-18228 GCA_001685095.1 Ellobius talpinus | reverse complement strand
ACGCCATTTCTCAAGAGGACCTCTTGACTAGTGTCCCAAGCTGCCCTTCCTGTCACATGCAAGCCTGTTCCTATGGTATTATGGTGTGCCTACAAAGTGCAAGACTTTTCCTGCAGCCAGAACAAGGGATAGTTTCCAGGCCTTGCTGGGTGTGTGTGAAGGACCCTTGCTGTCCCTCCCTTCCTTACCATTCTGACATACAAGCCACAGACAACTTATGAAGTGAAGTCTTTCTGGACTTCAGGGCATTTCGCAGAGCCATTACCATTCTGACATACAAGCCACAGACAGCTTATGAAGTGAAGTCTTTCTGGACTTCAGGGCATTTCACAGAGCCAGGGTTACCTGGGTTCCACCGGATGCTGGAATCTTGGAATTTTTGAATTTCCACAGAATGTGTGCACTCCCCCTTATGGTCCAAAGGCACTCACAACGTCATGAAGCACTGAAGTATTGTCACCAGGTACAAATGGCCCGTAGGCCTGGCAGACACTTAGAGAACCAAGAGTCATGCTTGAGCTATTTTTGCCCCGTAGAGTATCAACAACCCAAGCTGACCCGAGATGGGTCACGGTCCAGTGTAGCTCATTAATTGCTAGCATGTATCCTGTCCCATCCACATGGTAGCTCCTAAAGAGTGCAAGATTGGAGAAACGCTTTTCTTTATATCAGAAACAAGTTCCCTTCACCCCATGTCCTGCCCCCTCTTTGCCTGACCCCTCCTTGTTCCTGTTCCTCCAAGATCTGGACACTGAGCCCAGCAGAAAAAGGATCCATTTGCCTGTCACACGATCCCACAAGCTGTGGAATCTCCTTGGCTTTTGCTCTGTCCCTCTCACAGCCTCTTGGAATCATCTTCCAGCTCCCTTTTCCCATCTTCCTGGCCTTTTTCCACAAGGTCATCATTGCAAACAAGTGGCAGAAATTCTCAAAGTACTTCCAGTGTCCAACTCCTCCCGGAAATCGTTCCAGTGACACAGTTCAAAGGAAGGGAAATGCTCACAACACCACAGGGCTATTGAAAGTAACCATGACAATCATGCACATTGATGTGCATGGCATATGAATACACAGCAATGGAGAAGGGTGGAAACTTCCAGCTTCTACAGTTGCTTGCTGGAATATTACACAACAACCAGGCAGCACAATGATTGCCCAGGGTGATTCCTGGAATACTCTCAGAGTGACTCTCCTTGAACCAAGTACAGGATTCAAGGCAGGGAGAGATGGTCCCTGATCCCTAGATTTGAGCACACCGCCCCTTTGCAGAGGCTGCTACGTGCAGGGGGCAGGTTCTGTTCTAACTGACAAAGATAAAAGCAAGTCTGTGTCTCCAGCCTTAAAGGTCCCTTTCCTGTTTTTGTTCTGATGGCCTTTACTCTCGGCACAGGGTAACTTCAGTGCTTAGAAAAAGTGTTTACACAAAAACCGTTGAGCAACACAGTGACGTGTCTTCCCCGAAGAGCCTCTTGGACATGCAGTGGGATGTAACACAAAGGCTTGCCAAATGGATCTCAGGCAGGCTGGCTCTGTTACCCTCCCTTCTCCTTCCTCCTCCTCCTTACCCAGTCATTGATTTCAGAAAGAGCTGAAGGCTACTTGGGTGTGTTTGCATAAGAAAGTGGGAAGTATGCAGACATGTAAGTGGCAGCTACTTGGACCAGCATCCAGAAAGAGCAATGGTTCCCTAAGTGTCAAGACCCCAAGCCCACAGATACAGGGTCTTCAGTTTCCACTGCCCTAAAACTAGGTCTGGGGTGTTGTCACAGGGTAGCTGGGACCTGAGGAGACTGAAGAGGAAAGACAGATCCCCAGGAGGCCTGCCTAGCCCTCACCCATTCAGCTTGATACACCCTGAATGCTGTGTTTATGGATCTAGCAGGTGGGCCAAGCCTATGGTGCTAAGAGCAGTATGAAATATCCTGGCTTTGGATTGCATTTTCTAGTGCATTGGGACTACCTGGACATGCCTGGTTCATTACCTTCCTCATTGGTGGCAAGGAAAAGCTGCACTTGATACAGGTAAAAGCTCACAAGGGAAGGAAGAGACACCAGCCCTGCTCCTCCAGGAACCCACACAGGACTATTCAGGACTGGCCAGGGTGAAAATGAGACGCAACAGGGGAAGGGCAGATGTCAAGGGAGGAGGCCTGGTTGAAGGGAAAATGGAAATGGGAGGGATGATTCCCAGAAGACAGGACAGGTGCACACATTGAGTGTTGAAGAAGAGAGGACAAGTGACTCATTAGGAGACAGAGGAAGATGCCCTCCAGCAAGGAAGAGACTATGCAAACCACAGGGGCTTGAAGTTCCTGAGGCACAGCAGGTTACCTTCTGGAAGGGTCACAAGACCTAGATCACCGGTATCTCCAGTGACCACTCATTTGTTGTAGACTCAACTTCACAGAAAAAAAAAAAGGTCACACCTATGCTGTAGGTTTTGCAATCTAATTAGTGCTCAGTGATTGTGGGTAGCTGAACTATTGTAGTTAGAGAAAAAAAAAATATCCTGGCCTGGGCTGGAGGTTGTAACTCAGGTGGTAGAGTGTTTACTCAGCGTGTCCTGGGTTCAATCCCTAACACTGCAGAAGTGGGGCATGCTGTGTACCTGGAATCTCAGCACTGGGGAAGTAGAGGCAGGAAGAGCAGGAGTTCAAGGTCATCCTCAATGACCTAACAGGTTTAAGGCCAGCTTGACTACATGAGACCCCCATCTTATAAACCAATATTATGGGCATTGTTTAAGTCTTCTTAATATCCAATTATCAACTGCCTCTTATCTGATATTCTTTTAACTTCAAGTGGAAACTTCAGGATGTCTCAACATGCCACAAGCATCCAGCACATCATAAGGTAACCTGTGAGAGCTGTAGCAGAGATATCCATCATCTTTGCTGTAACCTGCTCACCTGATATTTCCACTGAAGTCTCTGGTAAATGCACTGTTTTGTGACTTTAGTTTGTTCTGTGGCTATAGAGTCCATGTTACCACTTAATGGAGAACCACATAATTTGGGGGCAACCTGCATCTGTGTTCCTGATCCACGGTCACTTACATGTGGCTCAGAATAAACTTTCCTTCCCTGTGGAGCAACACCGACTGATGACTCTTCTGTCTCACAGTGGCCATCAGAGCACGCTCTATCTGGTTGGACTCGGCACTTTTCTGTTATTAACTAATTTAGGCTATCCTTAGCCATCCTGCCCATTTCACAGGTAAGGACACTGAGGTCAGCATGACTTGGTGAGTAGCAGAAATAGGATTTGCACCCAGACCACACACTATCACTGCTCTGAAGGTTGCTCTATGCCTAGCAGGAGGAGTCAGGTTGGGAGAGTGAGGATGAGACTGGGGACTTGTGGGAGACTTTGAGTCTTGTCTTTCCTCCACAGAACTCGGACTCTATCCCAGGGATATTGTAGACAGGAGCAATGGAAGGAAAAAGGCCACAGAAGGAAACATGCCTGCAACTAAGATCACCTGCAGAACCTACAAATGTCTGGTACTGACCATCTGGACGTGAGCAGACCCAAAGCTAGTCATTCGTGAAGAGTGAAGGACTCAGTGTGCGGGGTTGGCTTCTAAAAACACCTGTGAGATTTCCATGCCCTGGTGGCCCTCTTTTCCTGAGACACTGGGCCTGTGACTGGAAACATCTGTTCCCCGTGAGGGAAAGTGGTGGATCTAAGGGAGGTCGATGTGACTTACATCTGGTACAGGAGGGAAGGAGCAGTCAATAGCAGAGAGGCCACAGCAAGCACAGGAACACTCCTGGTCGAGACCTTCAAAAGCTGCTGTGTCCTCAGGATCGGGACAATGGAACAGGTGCTCGGATGTGTGGGTTAATGAGCCTGCTGTACCAAGCTCAATGGAGCGTATACAAGTCAGAGGGAGAACTCAACATCGCCAGCCCCCACTCTTCATTGTTTTCTGTACATACGTGGGGCTTTCCCCTTAGCAGCCAACACCTGGAACATCCCGGCGTTCTAGGAAAAACTCTACATGGGCTCACTATGAATGACTCCATTCTAAGTTGTATTTTATTGAACCCTGTCCCTGAACTTTCCCATTCAGGCTATTTTCCTGATGTATTAGAAGTTATAAAAGAATTAGAAACAAGGATCCTGGAGAGGCAACAGAGCTGGTGGGCACGGCTCTGGAAATACACCCCAACTTCAAAGCCCAGCTAGGAGCCATGTGCCTGGGAATACGTTACTAAACCACCCTGCCCCTCTGTTCCATAAAAGGCTTATGTAGTTTCTAAGGAAACACTATACAAAGTCACCTATAAAAAATAAAATAAAAGTACTTGATGAGTGGTGTACACCTGGCTTATCAATACCTAGTTCCGACGTTGGCTGACCAGGTGCTCTTAGAATTGACCTCCAATCAAGTCTCTGGAGGGACTCCCACATGCTCCGCCCACACGCTCCCCACCATTACAGCTCAGTACTTCAACAGCTCGGCTGATCCCTAGTATGCAGCCTGGAAGTGGGATCACTAGGTTAGCATCTTAGTTATTTTTCTGTTGCTATGCACAGACACCATGATGAAGGCAACTCCTACGAAAGAACACATCTAATTTGAGTTAGAGTTTTCAAGGTTTAGTCTATGATCATCATGACAAGAAGCAGAAAGGCATGGTGCTGGTGCAGTAGCTGGGGGCCTTACATCCTGATCTGAAGGCGACAGACACACAGAGAGGTACTGGGCTTGGTGTGGGCTGGAGAAACCTCAAAGCCTACCCCCAGCAGCATACTTTCTCCAACAAGGCCACACCTCCTAATTCTTCTAATCCTCCTTAAACAGTTCCACTCCCTGGTGACTAAGCATTCAAATACATGAGCCTGGGGTGGGGGGAGCAGGCCATTCTCAAACCACCACAGTTAGCCTGAAGATAGACTATGCCATTGAACAGTTCACCAGCACAAAGGGAACAAAAGACTTTATCCCATCTCACCAGTCAGAAAATAAAGACAGGAACACCCATGTCACGGAACACTAGTGTGGATGTTCCTGTCCTCCTAATGGCTTTCCTTCTCGGGCTATGTCTAGGTTTTAGTAGATGACCTGTTCCCCATACATGCAACCTCCAGAAACCCAGGAGAGAAAGCCTGATAGTCCCTCAGCTGCAAGTCCACTGGAGACTGAGACTGGCCCACACCAGGAGAGTGGTACCCCATCCCCAGAGAACCCCACTTATTAAGGCTTATGTTTTATTTCAAATCTATGACTTAGTATGTTATTTCTTTACAGAGCACTCCAAACTGCATATGCCTCAGGTTCCACAAAGTCAGAACTATGTCCTGTGCCTGCCACTAATTGGTAGATCTATTTCTCCCTGCCTGGGCTATCAGCATCCCAGAGGTATGGGGCCGGCTGACTCCTTTCACCTCCAGTGCCCAGCAAAGCCCCAGGGCTAGAGGTGCCCATGAATGACTGCCAAGCAACGGAGGAGGAGAAACACAGACAGAAACAAAAGTTATCTCCTTTTTCTACACCCTCATCATTGGGCTCACTCACTAAGTTCCCTGTACAAGCTTACTTCTTTGCCATCTGACAGCTCTTTGGACACGCAAAGATTCTCCTTTGTTTGTGTCTCCCCTCTTCCAGGGAAGAGGCACATGCTCTGAACACTGCCACCTTCTTCTCAAAGGCTATCAGCAAAGGAAATTCCCCATGGTCCTCCCTCCCCACCCAGGTCAGTATCTGGGGACAACACCAATGCCCTCTTATCTCAGCTACTGAGCCTGGCATGCAGGCTGTCCCTGCTCTGGCTGATAACACAGTCTGTTGTTTTTAGAGGAAATAGCTTAGCCCTGAGAGCTTTCGTGTACGTGACTCAGGCAGGAACAGGCCTGGCTCTCTACAGGGCCATAGCCCCTAGTAAGGAGGAAACATGCCTGTCACGATTAGTGACGAACAGCCCTTGTTTTCCCTTCAGTGTTTATCACCCATCAGCAGTGGGATCAAGCTCACCACAGACACCTGCACCAACCTCTGGTGGTGCCCACACAAAGGGCCCGTGTCCACTATCCTGCCACTTCTATGCATACTTCCTTCTTCCCCTTTGCCACTCCTGGCTAGGATGTGCACTTTCTGGGTCTTAGTCTAGAAGAGCACCTGACACATCCAAGAGCTCAGAAACACTTGTGGACACGTGAGGGGAACGAGTGTTTGTCTGTGTGCTGGAAATACAGCTGTGCCCATGCTAAGGCTTCCTCACTAATGCCAGACAAACCCAGGATAAGAGAAGAGAGTTCAAGTCTTCCTCCCACTCTGAGCTCAGGACAACAATGTGCTGCATTCGCACTGGGATCACACACTGCTAGGTGTTGTCTGTGTACCTTCCTTTAAAAGGCTGGGTTTGTGTGCTTTGGGCCATATACATGGGTCGTATATGGGAGAGGTGTCCATCAAGAAAGGCCAGCTGGCCACTTACTGTGAGTGGCTGCTTTCCGTGGCAGTGCCACGTGGTATGGCTGACAGTTCAATAAAGTGGTATTTGGAAAAGTACTGAGGCATTTAATAGCAACGTAGACTGGAATTTCATGAATGTTCTAGCGTCATCAGCAGAAACTCCCGACCCAGTGACTGCAGATAGTCAATGCAATGGTCAGCTTGTCAACTTGATGAGGTTTAGAACTGCCATGGAAATAAACCTCTGGGCATGTCTTGGGGGAGGGAGCTTCTAGGTTGAATTAGCTGAAGTGGCAATGTCTACCCTAAACATGGTGGTACCCAAGCATGGGCTGGAGTCTTGAACTAAATCACAAGGAGAGAGCAAGCTGAGCACCAGCATTCATCTCTCTCCGCTTCCCGACCGTGGATGCTACATGACCAGCTGCCTCACGCTCCTGATACCGTAACTTCTCTGCCACAATAGACTGACTATACCTCAAACCATAAGCTAGAATACACACTTTCTTAAGTTGTTTCTGTCAGTGAGGAGAAAAGTTAGCAATGTAGTTTGTTTAGTAATAATCTGGATGATATGTATAGATGTGGATGCACACTTATGCACATATAAACACATGTGTTTGTCTTACACAGATACACACATCCTTGCTAGCACTATGCTCAGAATGTACGGTAGGAACACATACACACAGGTCCTCACTGTGGCTGCCACCCCATTCTTCCCTGAGAGGTGTCAAGGCACTGACAGAACACTGATTCCACACAACTGCCAGGCCATCTTCAGATCTAGATGTCCAGGATACAAAGCAACTGAGTCTCACCAGGTCTGCCGTTAGAGCCATCGCCTAAGACTTGATGTAGAATGCAATAGCATCGGGCCAGGCCTTATTTGTAATGATGGCCACTTGTCATGGAAGAATGTTCACAGTCCAGGGGGCTCTTAGGAGTTTCCATGAGAACTGCAAAGCTCTCCATTAGAAGCCTGCTTTGTACGTCACAGGGAGAACGGGTCCCGTCGTCTGTGGGCACTAATCCACATGGCTGGCCAGAAACACTACAAAGAGTCTAAGGAAACAGGGCAGCACCCTGTGCTCTGCTTCAAAACCCACAGGAGAGTCTGGAAAACACAGCGCATGTCTCAACCCTTCTCCAATCCCTCAACATAATTCCAAAGGTGGAAAAGACAGCATATTATTCTTATCCCCAGTGCAATCCACAGCACAGCCCTATGGGAGAGTCTGGAAAAGACAGCACATCTCCCTCATGTGAGGGAAATCAGTCACTCACCTCAGGAGGATGAGCCACTGTCTACCTCTGGCTCATAGACACAACTGTCTGGCTCCACAGCACTGACCCTCACTCAGCACTGCCCCGGCAGGTGCCAGCTGCTTCTGGATGACATTTTCAGTTCATCAAAGTCAAGGCTGAAAATGGAAAGCAGAGAGGAAGTATGGGTTAGTTTGGGCATTAATCCCACCCGAGGCCTTTCTGAGATGACTCAAGACTCCACTCTGTGACTGCCCAAGACAATGACAAGGACTCCACTCTGTGACTTGCCCACCCAAACATTCACACTACACAGAGGGCTCCAACAGCGCTATCATCCCATGACTGGAGGAGGGAGAACAAAACAACCAACTCAGACCTCCTGCTTGCAAGGGCTGGGGGGCAGAGGACTGCACAGAAAATGTCTGGCAACAGGACACAGGTTGCAAGGGACACTTGGGAGAATGGAGGAGGAAGTGACCTTATTGACCTGAAAGAAGGATGTGAAAGGAAAGGGGCATGAGATGTTAGCCTGAGATGTCACTTTTCTAAAAACAAAAGACTTCAGGGAAGGGTCCGCAAGGACCGGGAGAAACAGAATGCAAGCATGAAAGTGAAGAGGCTCATTGGACGGGGGTAACAGCAGAGACTCACTGGGCTTTTGCTGGTCGCCGCTCTGCAATGCCTTGCTGATATCACCAAGGCGATCGTCCCAAAGATCCCCATAGTATGAATTATGCAAATTAGCCTAGCACAATGAGTGCAGTAGAGTACAGGAAACAGCTACCCTGTCCCACTATGACCATCATTGCACAGAGGGTCCCAATTTTCTCAGACTATCGTATTCACAGTGGTTCCGCCTTCCCTCACAAGGAGAGCCCATTTCTCCACCTTTTGATCCTGAGATTGACTTCACAGTAGTGAAATAGCAGATGGAGGGAGCACCAAGTCACAAACACAGAATACGGCAGAGACGGGGCATCGCTTAGCAGTAGAGCACATACTTAGTATTCGGGAGGCCCCAGGTTCCACTCCCTGGATACATTCAGCCAAAACAGTATTCATGCAACAAATCCTCTTCCTCACTGCAGGGACTCATTCTGCCACCACATTCATTGGCCTGGGACAGCCCTATGGAGGATACCAGACTTCATGGAGAGGCTTTGGTCTCCTCTGCTAGCCTAGGTAAGCACCAGATTTGCTCACGAGGATGTCAGATACAGTGAGTTCCAGCCAAACTAAGTAAGTCATTAGTATGCATCTACTCAGAGTCAGGAAGATGAGAGTAGTGGGCTGTATCAGGTCCTTGGGTTTGGACTATGCATCTTGCAGAGAAACACTGCTAACCACATACCCAGCCTGGTACCTCCCCTTAGCAGTTCAAGGAAAATTAGGGAGGAAGCTAGCCTACAGGAGATGGTGCAGGAGACAGGGCTGGGACAAGAGGAGGAGGGAGATTCAAGAGCTGTTTCAGGTAAAGTATTGGCAGATAAGTGATCAACAGAAGCCAGCTTTGTCTAAAGGCTTAGGTCTGGCTCTGGAAACCACACACGGTGTTGACTATAAACAGTCTGTCAGGAGCTGCTGATGGGACAGGATGTTTACAGGGAAGATAGGCAGAGGAGACATAAGCAGAAGGGCTATCAGTATGGAAAAAAACTTCTCCTAAGTGAGCTTCAGGGGAGGGGCCCCCAGCCCCAGTCCCAACCCCCTTACCATCTGGCCACCACTACCTCCACCGAGCAGTCTGGCCTCTCATCAACAGCTGAAGGGGGCCTTGACTACCATTAAAAGCTAGAAGGACCTCGCTTTTCAGCAACAACCAGAGGGAGTCTTGTTTCATAGAAACTGTTGGAGGAAGCCTTGACTCTTTTAGCAGACATTGCCTCAAAGCAGCGGAAATAAGAGGCATCTCCGGGCATGGAAGCTCAGTTCACCTCCCACAGCCTCAGTGGCTCCCCTTGGCTGTCATAGCCCTGAGGTCACAAACACAGAGAAAGCCAGCAGCCGATGCCAGGACCAGCCAGTTCATTACTGTGACTTCCCTTGTAGTTCTTAACACAAGTCCCCAAAAATCTTTGTGGAAAGGCCACCTTGCAGCTCTGGCTCTCCCAGGCCCTGATGGCATGCCTCTATTTGTCCAGGCTGAAGCTTCCACGGGGCTGCCAACCAGGATGACAAGAAAACCCTCACCAATGAAACACCAACAGGAGCTTCATACACAAGAAAGCCAGACACAATACTTAATACTCTATGAGGCCAGAAACAAGTTCCCAAGACTAAAGAAAGGAAATCCAAGTTCTGAGGGAGTGGCTTCCTCAAGGATTAAGAGTGGCCCCTCTGTTACTCAGCTGGTTCACTTAGTCTGTGGAGTGTAGAGTGTTGATTCCAGCTTGTTCCAAGCAACTCACCTCTCCGTCCTGCTCATCTCTCAGGCAGCGTGAGTACCAACCCAAGTTGCTGGATTCCAACCAGGACACTCAGAGTCAAGAAAAACATTTACCAACTAACTGGAACATAGATGAGGACAACTTGCAGCTAAACAAATCATAGTTATGTTCCTCTGTGTTCTTATTCCTCGCTCTGAGCACATAAGTCGTTCTTTCTTTGACCCTGTTAGTGCATCCACCGTTCACAGTCCCCGCGTGTCACCAGGAATGCCTTTCGACTGCACTGCATTGCACAGTAAATCTCACAAGAGACTGTTCTCCCATTTTGTTCCTTCTCAGAGTAGGACAGGGAACTGGAATAAAACTCAAAACATCATTCCTGGAGAGACAGTTCGTTTAATAAATCATAGCTCTTTCCCTCCAAGCAGAAAATGACTGTCTGAGTAACTTTTAATGCTGTCTGGCCGGACACTCTCCCTGCATTTATGAATTACAGGACTCTTTATTCAGGGGCCCGTGGACATGTCATGTTCTGACACAATATGGATGCAGTAAGGTGTGCCACAGGGAAGGGCAGTCCAGTCAATTGTGTGATTCTAGAAAAATAGCTTTTTCTCAGATTTACCTGTGGTTAAGATGCAAAGTATGCCTGCTTCAACAGCTTTGCAGGCTGTGCTGGGAAGTAGATGAATTAGCAAGAGCTTGGGAGCTGGGGAGATGGCTCAGAGACTAAAGCGCTTTCTGCACAGGCATGAAGACCCGAGTTTGGATCCTCAGAACCCACAAAAGTCCAGACACTGTCGTGTGCGCCTGTAACCCCAGTGCTAACCAGAGACAGCCAGGCCTGCAGGACTTGCTGGCCAGCCAGCCCAACTGAGACAGTGAGTTACAGGTTCAGTGTGAGACTCCATCCCAAAGACTAAGGTGCAGACAATTCCAGGAAGATAGCCACCATCAACTTCTGGCCTCCGCACATAGGCGCATGCACATGAATGCACAAACAAAAAAACTGAAGGATTAAAATTATACAAAGAACAAGAAATCACTTTGATAAAACTAAGTAAAACAGGAATAGGACTAACAAGTGGTATCATTAAGTGTTGACTGGCACTTTGCTAAACTGTCCTTCGTGTGTGTGTGTGTGTGTGTGTGTGTGTGTGTGTGCCTGCGCACATGTATGTGTGTGTGTGCTCGTGCTGGCACTCTGTCAATTTTTGTCATTTTGAGCATGACTATATATGGAGGCTGGGATTAAGCAACTTTGTCATCTGACTAGCACAGTCAGGAGTCTGAAATAGTAACCAAGGCATAGCTAAACTCATTTGTAAAGGCCAGAACCAGCCCAATTTACTTCATGTGAACACTTAAAAGGCTCAAGTGGGCTGTGTCACATGCTGCTTTGCCCTAGTGAGGCCAGCAGTAGAAATTTGAGCACTGCCTTCCAGGAGTGCACTGTGGCGGGAGGGGACATAGACTCAGACACATAGAGCCAGGTCATTCTCTACACTGTGGGAGATTATGAACATACAAGTCTGTCATTTCCTAACTAGAGTCCTGTCCCAAACATGATGTTCCTGAACAATGGGATCAATGTGATGAGGGCCTGGCTGCATCTGAGTGCAGAAGGGATAACTTTCTGAGGAATAAGAACAGACAGAGAAACTAGCAAGAGCTGGAGGGGAGACTAGAAAAGCCAGTGTAGGTGCCACAGGCTGATGCCAAGGGTACAGGCAAGGTGCTCGGCGAGCAGGGGGGGCGGTTCTCCTCTGGGTGAGAGAGTGAAACTCACGTGAATCTGGACAAACCTCAGGTAGGAAGCCACGGACTTGTTAACGCGGGACTGCTCTTTCCTAACATGAAGCCTCCGTATCTGAAAAAGGCTCCGCACACTGGACTCCTCACAGTGAGGGGCATTTTTGAATTTGAATGTCAAATGTTGAGGTCTGGCTACTTTGAGAGAGAAATATTATCACCAACCACAGCGGCTACGGTTGAGCCTGGTACCATGTGCACTTTATGTGTATAATGTCTCTCCACCTTCATTATGCAACTCTGAAACTTTTAGTCCACCCCTATTTCACAGATGTGGGAAACCGAGGATGTGCCGGAGTTCCATCATTTACTTGGGGCCACACAGAAATGGGTGAAGGTGAAATTCAAAGCCAGGGCTCCCCTGGATAGGATCCTCCAACATGCATATTCTGAGCTGAGCATCACCCTGATGCCAACTGCGAAGACAGATCTACAGAAACATAGCTATGAAGTGAACCTGCCTCATTCCCCAGCTCACGACCTCCATCTACCTTGAGTTAGGTGCCTTCCCTTACCCACCACTCTGCCGATATTGGATTTGGCTTACTGGGAAAGTGAGTAGAGCCGGCTTGGCCAGGCAGCCCATCTAAGAGAACACTGAGTTAGCCCATTTATTTCTCCAGCAGCAGGGCAGGCTCCCAGCTCCAGCATCTGAGTCTCTAAATTCTGTTTTGAGCATCCTCTGACTGTTCCCGCCTCTTAAGCCTGCTTTTTCCTCATTTGCAAGGTAGAACTGGTGAGAACAGTGGTCCCAGAGAAAGAAGGATGTGTGCTTTTTCCTGCTGTCATGAGGCTGCAGGCAGATGGTCTAGTCACTCGGTGCCTCAGCCTACTCCTCCTTTGGGGATTTGGAAGGGGATGAAGGACGTCCCAGACTCCAGGTAGGACGTTCCTTGCCATTCCTAGGAGGTGAACTGAGTTGGCTTTCAGAGAAAGTAGTGGCAGCCTGAGTGGTTCCTCTCTGGGCATCGGGTGCAGCTCAGTGCACGTTCTCATCATCTCCTGAGGACGCTGGGGAGCTGTGAGACATTGGGCAATGTTTTCTAGGCAACCCCTTCTTTAAAGGAGGAGGCTTGTGAACGCAGTCTTGTGAATGGTGGAAGATGGAATAAGGAAAGTGGAAAAACGGGAGGGAGGGGCAGGTGGAAGGAGGGGGGACAGAGGGACTGAGGGAAGACACCCTTGCCTATGGCCATGAAAACCTTGGACTCAGCCTCTGGTGTAGGTCACCTGGAGTGTCACCACCTACCATGCTATTTTTGGTTGCCCCAGCTACCTGTCCTGCCCCGGAGACTTGGATCTTGACTGACTTCCAAGCCTCTGTCTCTCACTGTGAAAACACCAACGATTGTGTCCCCCAGTCCTACCCACAAGGAGAAATGAATGAACCAGAACAGCCAACCGGTGCATTTCCTGGGAGGTACTTACATAGATAAGGGGCAGAATGAAGCAGGCTGGATACACAAGGGCAAGCACGGGCTGTGGGAGTGTCCGCTGAGAAGGGTCAGTGGGGTGGCAGCCTCCAGCCACACAGAGGCCTGCTTCTTGGCCCACTCTGATATGTGAGGAGAGCAAGATGGGAATATGGACACTACCACAAAAGGGCTGGAGCAAGTGCACCTGAGGGCCTGGCCTGAGCTGAATAAAGTACAGGCCTTGAGGCTATCTCGCACTCTTGCCTGCTTCCCACGTCCAGCAAACACACTCTGATGTCTTAAACCCAGGAGAGCTCCAGCCTGCTGCCTCCTCTGGAAAGTTCCCCTGTTTCAAAGGATGTGTGAAAAACGGTTTTCCACCCTATGGAGCCTCTGTGGATAGAGAGGTCCCTACAAGCAGAGTGTGCAGGCCCAGTCAGGAGTTTAGCCAAGGAAATGGCCCTAAAGCGGCTAAGCAAGAGTGCTCTACCAGGCACTACAATGCTGAATGAGAGTTTCACCCAGAGCATGGCTCCAGCAACTCTTTCCAAACTCCTTTGGCATTCACTCGGTACCTCCTGGAAGGTGGGCACCGTAAGGACCTCTGTTTCACAGATGAGGAAGCGGAAGCACAGATCGGCTGAACACCTCGCTCCAGGTCACACAGCTATGAAGAGGCAGAGCTAGTACTTTAACACATGAGCCGATGAATCAGTGAGTGACTCAGCAGATGAATAATTGAACTATTGGGGAGGAGAAGGTTGAACAAGGGCACCCGCTAGGATTTCATAACTCTCATTTCACGCTATCTGGGTGTGCAACCTCTGTGACTTGCTATCTCTGGATCAACTCATGGCATTCTCAATCCAAGCAACAGTTACAATCCCGTAGCTCAGGGCCAAAGACGAAACCTCCCTGACTGCACCCCAAGGATGGTTTCCAGCCATGCTGCTTGTCCATATTCCAAACTCGCTCCACAGCCTCCAGGGCTTCCTCCGCTTTGTGGGTTTGGCATGGCATAGGGATCCGTTTCATTTATAAAGTCCTGTACATACTTCTGGGCTTGCAGCTGCTTCTATCAGTCAGCTCCAGGTCACAGGTACAGACAAGAAAACAAACAGCACAGGGTTTTATGTCTGAGCCAATGCTTCCATTACAGAAAGCAGTTCTTTTTTCTTTCTTTTTTATTTAGTGTGTGTGCATGGGGGGGATGGGGATGGACGAAAGCGTTCACACGACATGGCATAAAGAAAAGTCTGAGGGCAACTTTTCTTTGGGAGTCATTTCTCTTGGGTTCTGGAGACAGAACAGGTCTTCGGGCTTGCCTGGCAAACATTTTTACCCACTGATCCATCATGCCAGCTCGGGGAAGGTATTTTCTATCCGAAGTTCCTATTAAGTGGGTGGCAAGGACAACTAATAGCCAATCTTATCTTCTCACTTCATTTTAATTTCCTTTTTGACCAAAAGGACACATTTTTACATTGAAGATGAGCCTTTGAAACTTCCAGCTCTGCGCCACCACAGTGTAGCTCTTGGCTGTGGCAGCTAATATATTTCCCACACAACCGGCTTTCCCCTTCTGACCCTCCACCAGGTGGTAGGATCCGAAGATCTTCCACTAAAGGCACAAAGCATCTTCCTGTCTTTTGTGAAGATGTTATTAAAAGGAGGGTGTGCGAAGTCACAGGCTTCCACTCTTCAGTTCACTTGAAATGAAAGAGGTCGGCCTCCCAAGGAATCCATCTAGGAAGCTGGGGGGCATTCTCTGTCTGGCTCTCAAACTAGATGCTTAGCTTTGCTCCAGTTCTTGGAGATTCGTCATGGCTTTGGGCATCGCTTGGTCCCCACGCACTTGTATCTGGATTCAGTACATTCTGGCACAAAATAATAATAATAATAATAATTATTATTATTATTATTTACAAACACTTGCTATCATCAGAGACTTGAGATGGAAGTGAAGACAGCAAAGACGAGTCCAGAACCAACCAAATCAACCCACGAAGCCAGATTAGAATGTGACTCCTGGGATACGCTGACAGCAAGTACCAGTCTACCAGAGGGTGAGGCTGTGGTCTTAGACTGAGGAGAAAATAAGTAGGGAGACTCAGGACCTCCATCTGACTAGGCAGTCAAAGCACTGAGTCCATGATCACTAATACGCATGGCTCCAGATGGGGCAAATCCAGGGACTGGGCTGGGAGCTGATGTAATGTCAGATGCGGTTCTGCTCACCCACAGACCCCAAACCTCCACAGTGCAGAGTAGCAGGGTACAGGACCACGCTCTAAGTACATGGCATGTGGTCTGGGTCTGGGCTCTGAAAGTGCCAGGAAATTCCAACGTTACCACTTTTGGCTACGGAACTCTATCTACATCAAGTCTTAGCCTCTCTGACTCTAGGCTTCCAGTTTCTGAATTGGTGAGAAGGAAGTCAGAATAAAAGTACAGAGACCACCCAGGTTGCTGTGGGGATCAGGGGGACGGTGTCAGAAGGGTCAGAAACTCCTACCAGGGAGCTTGCTTGCAGGTTAGGCCAAGCTGAGTGATGATCACGACTCTCTGGGGTCAGGTGGGAGCCCAGACACCTTGCCTCCCTACTTTGTTGAAAAAGACACAGATCTAAGACAAACCAGATGGCTCAGCAGCTAAGGGCCTTACCATCAAGTCTGGCTACCTGAGTTGGAATCCCCAGGACTCTCCCAGTGGAGGGAGAGAAGAGAAATCCGAACGTTGTCCCTTGACCATCACAAACGTGCCTTTATATTCTGACATCTCAGAGTCCCATGGTGTACATGTGTAATTGCAGAGTGGGAAGAACCTTTGTCAAGTGTGACTCTCAGAAAGTTACCCAGCTACAGATATTTAAGTCTGTGGGAGCTGAGGTTGGCTGTTCCCAAGCCACAGTCCACCACAGCCGGGCAGAGGACCGAGGCCTTCATTACACGGCCAGTGAAATCTGAAGATTTACTTGAAGCTCCCAGCTAGTCCTTTTAGGATCTAAAGAAAGAGTTGTGGTTTTATTTTCTTCCCACTGACTCTTTTATTTCTGAAAAAGTAAATGGCCAATTAGACGAGTTGCCATCTTTCATGAGGGCCTTTTGAGCATGAAACAGTATTTTGGAGTCATTCTATTTCAGTTAGGAAAGCCACAGGTTTGCTTTGTTTTTATTTTTTAATTTTTATTTATTTATTTTTAATTTACTTATTGACTTTAATGATTTTTTTCTGAAGAGCTTTCTACGAAGTACAGATGCACAGAGATAAATTTTAGCCAACTGGCTACATTAGTGCCTTGTGCATTCAAATGGAGTTCTGTTGTTTTGTTTTAATGAAGCCAAATCTATCACAATATAATCTATTAGGATTATATTTTTCTTAACTATGCCTAATGAAATCCAAGGAAGTATTTTCTCTGCATGTGCCAGCTGTCCCTTCCTCATGTCACTTTTTAATTCTACCACATCATTTGAAGCTAATGTTATATTCAATTGTTCTGATGGTCTATCTATTTTTTTTGAGAAAATGTCTTACTATATAGTCCTGGTTGGCCTTGAACCCAGAGATTTACCTGCCTTTGCCTACCAGCTACTGGAATTAAAAGCATGCAAAATCGGATCAAATTGATTGTTTTTAAATGAGCATTGATTGACCTGTGTTTTGGCTGCATGTATGTCTGTGTGAGGTTGTTGGATTTCCTGGAACTGGAGTCCAGGCAGTTGTAAGCTGCCATGTGGATGCTAGGAATTGAACCTGGGTCGTCTAAAAGGACAGCTAATGTTCTTAACCCCTGAGCCATCTCTCCAACCCTGATTTTGATTTTTGATTTTTTTAACCCTAATTTTATATTCTCTTTAAAACTTTCCAGTTATAGATGGGAGCAATCAAGAGCACATATTGCTCTTTCAGAGGACCTGAGTTCAATTCCCAGTACCCGCATCAGAAGGCTCACAATCACCTGGAACTCCAGCTCCAGGGGGATCTGATGCCTCTGGCCTTTGTGGGCACCTGTGCTCATGTGCACATATCCCCACACAGAGACACATACATATACACAGTTAAAAATAACAAACATCAATTTTAAAAAAATCCTTTCAGACTTATATGGTTGAGTAACTTCAGATTTTAGAGAAAAACAAAACAAGACAAAAACACACATAGAAAGAACTGGTTAAAAAAAATGTTCCAAATAACCCCAGACAAACTGGAAGACACTTTTAACATGCAAATATTCTGGTCTTATTATGTGATCTTTGGATGGGTTTTTAAAATGCCATTGTGGGACACAGCTTGTCCCCACACCAACTTGTCCAGAAATTAAACCTTAGGAATGAAAAACTGACAGTAGGGAGCTAGGAAGATGACTCCATGAGTAAATGTGTTTGCTTCAGAGAAGGACTTGAGTTTGAATTCCCAGAGCCCATGCTCACCACCACCATGAGCAACACTATCACTACCACAACCACTACCACCACTAACACCTCTACCATTACCACTAGTAAAAAGCCAAACAAAACTGTACATACCTGTAACCTCAGCACTGGGGGGTCAGAGATAGGTGGACCCCAAGAGTTTGCTGCCCAGACAGCCTTGACAAAACAATTAGTTTCTGGATCAGTGAGGAACCCCATCTCAGGGCACTAGGGTAGAGAAGGATGGGGGGAAACACCCCGTGCCCAACTCTCACTTCTGAATGTACCACTGCCTGTGTTCTCATGGGCAGACACCCACTCAGATGCACGCACCATCCACAAACACAAACACACATATGCAAAACCTCCAGCACTTGTTGGGCAATCCTTATAACCCAAGACATACAGCAAAACTATTAATAAATAAACTTGCTTTTTACATCAGTTGTACAACATAGATCTGTTGCGGGAGAATTGTCTGTATTCTGTCAATCATGTATTTTAATAAA
>LOJH01006934.1:18158-31713 GCA_001685095.1 Ellobius talpinus | reverse complement strand
CAATTTGTGTGTTGTTATTTTGGGGTATAAGCTAGCCGTGCGGGAGCCAGGTGGACGAAAAGCAGGCCTGCGCCCCCCTTTCACTACAGTCACACTTGCCTCTTACTGGAAGCATATTTGGTTATGGGGTTGCTTTTCCTACTTAAGGAAACCTGGCATTGTGGCTCAAGCCTTGGGTCTCTTGTCTCTCAACAACTGAAGTAGGGTGAATCACCCTGCAGTTAGGCACCTGACTCCAGATGGGCCTGGGAGATGTTTGCCATGAGCCCAAGTGTCCATGCCTGCATGGCGCAAGTTGCCGTGAAGCCTGACCACTCCTTTCGGCTGCTCCTCTGACCACCACCAGCTGGGTAGATTCAGTGTTGTAATAGGACACAGCCCAATCTCTGGGTGTCTGAGGTACAGTCATATCAGAATATCTGCTAACTCCCCAAACTGGTCAAAGAGGAAAGTGCAGGAAAAGGACAAGGTTGGGACAAACAATTGAAATAACCCCCAATCTGAGGCTACTAGGGTGCAGGCAATAAGGCCCTCACTGAGGACAAGCAAAATCCCTCTATGTAGGGAAGTGCCAATTTCTGCCTCACGGGTGTGACTCTTTGCTCAGGGCATGTCCAGCTTACAAAAGTTCCCCAAGGCTAATTCTCAAAGAGATGCCAGCAGGGGATAAGAGTTTCTGTCTCTGTGACAGTCACATGGGACAACAGGGATATAAATGACTGTCTGGACTCTCCAGCACATGCTGCTACTGTTGTCCTTGAGGGTTTTATCTCAAGTTAGCTGTAGTCTTCAGGCCTGTCCACTACAGGCAGGTCATCCTGCCTAGTCATCCCTGGTCATCTTCCTCATGTGGAGTAAACAATAGGGAACACTAGCACACACAGCATCATCTACAGAATCCCCTCTCTGTAATAGCTCCATGTGTTTTGGCTGAGACAGGACAGCAGCCCCCGTGGATACACAGCATTGACCACACGACCAGGCTGCCACTTTCCTAAAGGGCCAGACAGCATCTCTCTCAGGCTCCATGGGCCATGTCCTCTTCACAGCCCTCCACCCTGCTGGTGAAGACAAGTTCTCTGCAAAGGGCTGGCTGGATGCCAACCCTGGAAAAATACATAGTTCTCATGAGTTATTTTTTCTTTTTCCCCAACCTTTTAAACCCGTGAGAAAGGACGCCTTCTTATGGGTTGTATGTGATGAGCTGTGGCTGTATTGGCTCTGGGGCTATTATCCCAGGAAATTTGTCCTCAGGACTTGGTCACTTCTCCTAGATTCCCACCATTGTTGGCACGGGGTAGTGCCTAGCTACTTCACTGCTTCCTACTGTAAACCTTACCACAGACACCCTCTCCCAAAGGCGCGTCAGTGGACAGCAAAGGTACAGAGGGCTCCAGGGCTGCGTGGCTTGTTTCAAACATAGTCCTAGGTCTCTAGCAGATGGACAATTCTAGTTCCCCTGCTGCCCTCAGGTTCTGCCTCTCTTCTAGAGAGGTCAGTTTGTTGGACTGTGAGGAGATCATCCAGCCAGTCTCACAGACCGAGCCAGTGACTCTGGCCTCCTCTGAAGTGTTAGGATCTCAATCAAAGCTGTGGCCTTCCCAGAAGCCTTTGAACCTGTCTTATTGATGCTGTAGAGACATGGATACTGACTCCAGGCAGTTGGGAGTTCCTGTTAAACTTTAGTGGGTTTGTGAACACTGCCTGGATGGGGACAGACCCTAGAGGGGTCACAGCCCACCCTATACTCAGAAGGAGAAAGGTTGGCTGCCCTGCAGCAGCTAACAGGAAACCCAAACATCCAGAACCCAGGGCCACAGGAGGCCAGGCTTCTCTCTGTATTGCTTGGCTTCAGGAATCTACAAGCTGTTAACTGGAGAACAGGAAACAGTCCGATGAGGAAGGAGGTTGAGATTGAGTTATGTACCTGGTGAGTGGAGTGGAGACTGACTGACTATCTTCCCTCTCTTGGAGAGGCTGAGGCTATGGAGGACATGTCAAGGTACTTGTAAGAAACATTTCATCTTAGAATAGGGATGGCCTTGGATAACTGCTAGTGCCCTGGATAGATGCACCTCTTTGGAGTACTTGCATCTTCAAAGCTGTGGGCTTCCCAGCCATTTTGTGGAGACCAAGAAACTGAAATGGAAAACCTGAAGATGTGGAAATGGTGGCCTCTGAGGCATGCAGCCTGGCCCTAGAGGGGGTGGGTCTGTGGCTCTGGCCTCTCAGTGTGCAGCATCAGGGCTGCAGAGCAGAATTAAAAAGACTCTTGGGTTGCTGTGGAAACCAGTCATCTTCCCCCTGCCACAGCATCAGTCTGAATCTGTACAGACCATTCCTAACAGATTCAAGCTAACGAACTCATTCTCACCTCAAGGGAAGCCGAGTTTGAGAAGTGAATAAGGAAATCACCAACTTACAGTCCTCTTCTGTTGCTGGGTCCTTAACAAAACATGGTTGGACCCTTTAGGAGTCCAGGGCCAGCCCAGCCTCCATCACAGCCTCGCGGAGGACAAGGAGATAATGTGCAGTTTCTGCTTGGTAACAAACAGACTCTTTGGCATTCCACATGAACCTAGAAGGCCTCCTGGGCAGACACAGGGCCCTGGCTTGTCCAGGTTGCAGTGAAGAGAGCTCAGGCCCTGTTGGTCTCGGAGCTGTGGAGACTGCAGGTTATGGAGTTATTTATCATCTAGTCCCCAGATCCCAAGAGCCTGGTGCCTCACTGAGCTCTGCCTCCCAAGCTCCAGACCTGGCTTCTTTCCTCAGAAGGCCACTGTCTCTCCGTGGGGCCCTTTGGTTTTGGGGAGGTTTGGAGAGCTACTGGTAGGAAGAGGGGAGCACTAACAAGGCTGCCTTGTGGATAACCTGTGCCATTCTACCAAGATCAGAGGGGCAGCAGGATATCCCGGAACACGTACAGCTTCTCTCTGCTCCTGTTAGCTCCATGGTAGATTCCAGCAGAGTTACATGGCTTCTTTGCCCCCAAGCCCACCCACACTCCAGACAGAGAGCCTGGTACACTGGGCCCAGGAGCAGAGGGTTGGGCATGTATGGAAATTTTGCTTATTCTGCAGGCACTAGGGAGCCATGGAATGATGTATCTGAGGGAGAGAGTAAGAAGCAGGTTTGTTCTTAGTTGTCATGGTGATGGGTGATATGATACAACTTTGTGGCTCTCAGCTCCCTCACTTTATCCCCCGAGGCCTCATAAGCTTCAAACATTGCCTTCTGAAATCCTCACTGATGGGACACGTTGTCATGACATAGCACACTGCTGACCCATGTCTTCAGCACTGGAGAAGTACGGAGTATGGGAACAAAAGTGGCCACAAAGTGGAGTGAGTCCACAGCCTTTTCCAGGGTCCATGCATCCCTTCCCCCTGGTGACATACCCAGCTCCTTCAGGAAGGTAAGAGGTTAATGGAGCTGCCTCTGCTGATACCGAGACACCTGCCAGCCCCATCTTGAGGCACAAACAGACCTGTAGTCTGATCCCTAGCTGCTTGCCCTGACCCCTGATGCACCTGGATGGCTTAGGTAAAACCTCGTCCCTGTCCATGGACTTGGGTCTCCAAAGGTAAGGGGAGACCCAATGGTGCCTGTTGGAGAACACCAGCCTTACTAGTCACCAAAACATGCTAGGACCAGCATCTCTCATCTCCCAGGACCTAGGTGTGGCCCAGACATGTAGCCACAGACAGGGTGAGGATGCTTCCTGGGAGCTGCGGAGGCCTCTGGCACTGCATAGAGTTTCAATAAGAGCAAATCACAGGGGAGATAAGCAGCACACAGTGCCCATCCTCACAGGCTAGACAGATAGCAGTGACTACTGTGGCAGCTAGCAAGGCACACAGACACCAGGCGTTTGCAGCACGGTGGGACACTCCAATGTCTTCCATTTTTGGAGTTAACCTGGTCCTCAGGAACATTGATAAACAGCATTTCTAGCCAGACAGGCTTGGACTTTCTGCAACAAAATCACACTCCCTACTACTGTCTTCATCTCAAATGTGATTTAAAGATGCAACAGAGATATCCAGTTACCCAGATGGCTTTAAGTTTCAGGGACCGCTCTGGTCTCCAGACCCCAGTAATGAACCAACAGCCTGGCTTTCATGAGACAATGCCACCTCATAGGGGGGTAGTGTGATGTGGGCAGCAGTCACCTTTGCGAACCTTCTATCAGGAGTGGATGTGGCTCGAAGGCTTGTTGTGCCTCCCCAACCATCACAGTGGACAAGCTTCTTATACATTCTCCTCCCAGCCTTCCCTCTTCTCCTGCCCAGTTCATCCACCTGCTCCCTCCTTACTCCCCAGTTCATCCATCCTCTTCCCTGGCCATTGTCAGACATGGAGAGGACATGAAGGTCAGGTCCAGTTGCATTCCATGGGTCACCTGGTCTGAGGGGCAGTGAGTGGATACCCAGGCTGCTCAAGAACTGTCCATGGTGCTGCCCAGATGGCCTAACGTACAAGCTCCTCTTCCTGTGGGAGACTTTCCATCTACCAGCTAGATTATAGCTGCAGCCTGGAACCTCCACCCTCTAAGCATTCTGGGTGCTGCTAACCAAATCCTGCCTGGACTGTTCATCAGTGTGACATGTGTCTGCTAGCTGCTTGCCCTCCGGGGGGGATGACTCTTGCTGTATCCTCTGGCAGTTGGGCCAGAGCGATTTAACTAAATTAGATGTGGTGGAAAGCAAGTTGCTCCACCTGGCAATTTTGTTAAAGTAATTATTTATTTAAAAATTAATGTTTCTGAGTCACTGGTTTTTCTAGCATTAGCAATTTTGGCACAACCCAGGGTAGTCTTCTACTTCTTTGCATTGCGAAATAATTCTTTCTCTGTTTCAAAAATAACTTTAAGCCTAAAAATATCATTATATTTTTAAATTTCTAATAATTTTCCAGCCAGTCATTCATGCTTGGAGCTCTTGGTGGGAGAAGAAGTTGGAATATTTTAAATCTCCAACTCAGGGGTGGGTTGGAGTTGCTTGAATGCCCACCCTGGGGAGCGGCAGAAAATCACACTATGGAGAGCAGTACTGCTGCTCTGTGAGCCCTCATCACAGACACCATGAGTGTTGTGAGTGTGAATATGTGTGCTAGTATGTGAGAAAATGTACAAAACAGCATGACAGGCAGACTGTGTACAGCATTTAAGAAAATGCCTGCTCAAATGATTGAATGTGAAAGTGTGTGCAAATGTATCTCAGAGTCCAAGTGTATACAAATGCACCTTGATACAAGTGAGCTCCTGAGCAAACAAGCCAGTATGTGGGTGTGTCAGGATGCTAACATGCACAAACAAGTGAGTGTGTCAGTGTGTAAACATGCAAGCTCAGGTAGCTTGTGCGAGTATGTGGATGTATATAGTTGTGAATAGGTGAGTATAAGTTTGGATGTATATGACCATGTGTATAAATATGGATGTATGGAAATGCACGAGTGATATGGGATGCTCTTCTATATATGTGTTTCTTTTATTGCTTGATGAATAAAGCTGTTTTGGCCAATGGCTTAACAGAGTAAAGCCAGGCAGGAAATCTGAACAGAGATATATAGAGAGAGTAGGTGGAGTCAAAGAAATGCCATGTAGCTGCCAAAGGAGAAAGATGCCAGAACTTTACCAGTGGACCACAGCCTCATGGTGATACATAAACTAATAGAATTGTGTTAATTTAAGATATAAGAGCTAGCTAAGAATATGCCTAAGCCATTGGCCAAATAGTGCTGTAATTAATATAGTTTCTGTGTGATTGTTCAGGTCAGGGTGGCCGGGAAACCAAAGAGCAGTCTCCGTTTGCAAAAGAGTGTGAATGTGGGTGAAGAGGCAACTGTAAATGTATGTAAACATGCAAATGTGGATTTTTGCAAACATGTTAGTTTGAATTGTGTGGTTGTGGGAGTATGAACATGCACAACTGTGTGTTTGAATGTGCATGAGAGTGTGTGTGTGAATGCATGCGGTCATGCAATTGTGAATAAATGTGTGAGTGAGAGTGTGAATAGTACAAGTGTGTGTATGAGTATGTGGGTGTGAATGTGTATGAGCACAGAGGAATGGATGATGTGTGAGTGGGAGCGTAAATGAATATCAGTGTGTAAAAACGTGTAAATATGAACATATATTGGTGTGTGTGCGCACGTTAGTGTGAATGTGAGTATCTTGGCTAGAGTTTCTATGGCTGTGATAAAACACCATGTCAAAAAGCAACTTGGGGAGGAAAGGGCTTATTCCACCTTATCACTATGGGTTGATCACTGAGTGATGCCAGGGCAAGAACTCAGGGCAGGAACCTGGAGGCAGAAACTGAAGCACAAGGCCTGTAGGGGTGCTGCTTATTGGCTTATTTTTTGTGGCTTTCTCTCTCTGTTTTATTATGGCACCTAGAACTACCAGCCCTGAGGTAGCCTTACCCACAGTGATCTAGGCCCTTCCACATTAATCATTAGCCAAGAAAATGTACCACAGGTTTGCCCACAGGCCAGTCTGGTGGGGGCATTTTCTCAATTGAAGTTCCCTTTTTCAAAACGACTGTAGGTTGTGTCAAGTTGACATAAAACTAGCCAGAACAATTGATCCCTTGTCAACTTGATATCCAGAGAAGTCACTATTCAGTTATAACTTTTCCTTTCTCATTTGTCTCCAAGATGGCATGATAATATTATCACATTCAAAAACACAATTGATTGTGAAAGTCCTTCTTTAAAGTCCAGTTTCTTTAAAATACCCAGATACTTTGGATGTTCAAAGCCTCCCCAGGATATCCCAAGTCTATAAAACACCTATAGTCTCTAAAACTACAAAAATCTCTTCAAACCATACCAGTTCTCTCAACTGTGGGCCCTGTAAAATAAAAACCAGTCAAATACTTTTTTATTCCAAAAAGGAAGAACCCGGATACAGTCTCAATCTGAACAAAGCAAACCAGACCCTAACAGTGTCTGGGATTCACTCACAATCTTCCAGGCTCCAATGGTCTGGACAGTTAGCTTCACTTCTCAAGCCTGTTACTGAAGCACATACACCTTGTCCTGAAGGCTCAGGCTGGCTCCACTCCATGGCTGCTGCTACTGTCCTGGGCAGTCATTCTGTAGTATAGACAACTTCAAAGTGTTGGGTTTTTCTACTGCAATTGGATACACTCTCACTAATAATGTCTCCTGGGCTGTCTCCAGGGTCTCTGTCCCTGCCACACAGTGCCAACCCTCAGCTCTTCTCCATGAGCCCTTCATGCCTTCAAAACCAGTACCAAGTGACTACCAAGTTCAGCTGCCAGCATGAAATGCAGCTTTGACCACCTCAGTCTCTGTGTGCTGAGCCTGAGGAAATACTTTCAGAAGATTTTACCTCAACGAAGCTGATCTCTTCTTAATTATAGTAGTTCCCCAGTCTCAGCAAATCAGTATCAATTGTTCTAGAAAAGTTAAGGTTTTACTCCCATGGTGCTGCTCTCTTGGCAATCACAACAGATTCTTCAGCTCCAGCTGACCAGACACTCAGATTCTTAATACAAGACACACAACTGACCCTGGTGGAATCTTTAAGAGGCTCTCAAATCTTCCCTCTGAAATGACACAAGCCAGGTACCACTGTCAGCATGTGTCTCAATAATCTTCTCTTCCAAGATGCCACAGAAAAGCCCACTGAGTGCTCAGCACTCAATGGTTTTTACAGCTCGAAGTTCAGATGCTACCACAATCTTCCCCCAAACATAGTCAGGTCTGTCATAGCAATACCCTGCTCCTGGTACTCATTTCTTAATTAAAGTTTTTATGACTGTGATAAAACACTATGGCCAAAAGCATATTGTGAAGAAAGAGTTTATTTCATCTATAGCTTATGGGTCCATCACTGAGTAAAGTCAGGGCAAAAACTCAGGGCAGGAACCTGAAGGCAGGAACTGAGCAGAAGCCCTGTAAGTGTGTCCCTTATTTGTGGTTTGTTCAGTCTGCTTTCTTACGGCGCTCCAGACCACCAGCCCAGGGATAGCATTGCTCACAGTGACCTGGAATCTTCCACATCAATCATCAGTCAGGGAAGTGCAGCAGAGGCTTGTCCACAGGTCAGTCTGGTGGGGACATTTTCTCAATTGAGGTTCCTTTTTTCTAAACAACCCTAGGTTGTGCCAAGTTGACATAAAACTAGTCATCACAGTGAGTATATTTGTGTGTTTGCATGCACAGATGTGAATATGGGTGGTTGTGAGGGCAGAAGTATACTTATGTATGTATGTGAATGTGCTTAAGAGAGCAGATTTGAGTGTATATGTGTGAGTCATGTGAGCATGTGAGTATGAGTGCATGAATGTGAGTGTGTACCATTATATGGGTGTGACCATTCATAAGCATGCTGGTCAGATTGTATGTGGTTGGGTATTATAGGGGTATGTGAATGTATGTGGATGTGAGAGTGTGCTCATATGTGTGTGTCATCAATGTGTGTGTTAATGTGTGTGGTTAGTGTTAATATAAGTGTGGGGGGTGTAAGTCATGTGGAAATAAGTGTGAGCGTTAATATTCACGAGTGTGTGTGTGAATGTGTATGAGTGTGCATGAATATGGGTGTTAATGTACATGAGTGTGTGAGCATGCAGGTATGAATGTGTGTGAGTGTGAATGCAAATGAATCTATGAGTTTGAAGGTATGCACTTGCATGTGTTTGTGTAACTGCCAGCATGGGAGTACTCTGCACTGACCGTGTCTGTGCAGCCATGGCTGGTCAGCTGGTGGAAGGTCACTGTCTGTCTTGCTGCAGTATTTTCAGACATTACTTTCCTCCTGTTCATTGTCAGGTTAAAAATCCAATAGAAGTAGTTGAGACAATAAAAAAAAAATTTATAGTGGAGACATTTAGCTTTTTTTCTCTAGCTAACTTTTTATTGTGGTTGTTTGGTTCAGTCCAGTATTTGCCCATGCTACAAAGTGGGACAGAAAAAAATAATTAAACTAATTTCAGACAAAAAGTTAAGAAGTAAGGTGAAAGCAAACATAATGAAGCAGAAGCATTGCTCCTGACTTGTGCCGGATGTTCTAACAGTATAGGGACATACATTCTCACTGCTTCCCAGTGCTCCTGGAAGTAGGAGTGGTTAGAAGTGGGAGTCTGGGGGCGGAATGGTGGGACCTGCCAGCATGGACACCCTTTGTGTCTACAGGTGGCACCCAAAAACCTTGAAGCTGGCAAGGCAGGACTAAGGGGGGATGTACCATTGGATGGGGACACCCTGTGGGGGTAGAGTAACAGCAAACTCTCCCGAAGAGATCCAGCCTTCTTAGGAGCCATGCTGTTGGCCACGCTATCAGGATAGACACTGGCACTCCCACCCTAGAGATTGGACTGGTAGAGCGCACTAATGAAACTAAACCAGGGTACAGTGTGTGCAAGGATTAGGATCTGAAATGTCCCCAAGGGCTTGTGTATGAGGGCATGAGTCATAGTGTGCAGCCATGGTCAAAGGTGGGACATCTGGGGGTGGGGTGGGCACTTTACTAATGGGCAGATCCATTGATAGGGTCATCCTTGGCTGGTACATTGGGAGGCGGTAGAAACTTGGGGCTGGATTTTATTAAAAAGGGAAGGTACCTGTGGATGTGAATTATTTTCAGTCCCCCACTCCTCCATTCTTCTCCCTCCCTTCCTCTCTCTTCCCTCTTTCCTTCCATTCCTGCTTCCTTGCTAAGTAGCTGTTTCCCTATGCTCTCGTTGCTGTTATCTATCTCACAAAGGCCCTGAAGCAACGACATCAAGTGGCCAAGGAACTCTGCAGCCAAGAGCCCAATGGACACTTCATCCTTTCAGCTGATTTCTTAGGGTGTTTATTCACAGCGACGGACAGCAACACAGTGGAATTCCAAGGGCTACAGGACAGAGAGCAGGTCAGTACAAGCTGGCTTCTTGTGACTGTGAACTCTTTTTTCCTAAGTTAGTATAGTTTGAAATCTAGAAGTTTATAAAAGTTTAAATCCTCATTAATTTAAAAATACGTTTCACAACTCCAAATACTTGACCGGTCAGGTCATGTGTTCAGCAGTGAGTGCTGAGAAAGCCTTGGTGAGTGGCAGAGCTGCTGAGAGAGACAGTGCAGCTACTGTTTTCTGTACTCTCTTCCTCCTAGGGCTTGGTGAGCTGGTGCCCCAGGAGCAGGGTCCCCAGGAACCCAGACACCAGGAACAATGGCTGAGCTGGAGGGAGGGAAGTGGGCAACAGAAGTAGGGAGGAGCAGGCAGGGGTGGGGGATGAGGAGTCAGAGGCAAGACAACCAGAGGCACTCCTGTGTCCCTCGCCCTCATCATCTCAGCTATTGGCAGTGGGAGGGAAGGGGTTACCCTTGCCTCTCCTCCTCCAGCGCCTGAGGTATCATCACCCCAAAGGGCCATCCTGTGGTGGATGGCCTGTGGTGGAGTCCTGCCAGCTCCCTACCCTTATCTGAAGAAGACATATGAAGCTGGCTCAATTGGGCAGGGCAGTGCACAGTGCTTTTGACAATGCTTTGGTCACAGAGGACAGCTGCTAGAAGCCTCTGTTGAGAGGCTTGGCGGGGGCAGGGGTCCCAGCCTGCTCCCTGCTATTATTGCTGCAGGCTTTCTGTGACTCCAAGAATAGCAGGTCCCTTACCACATTCATCTAGGTGAGTGCAGAATCAGAGTTCTGGAGACCCATCTTATCCATGGGAGAGTTGAAGAATCAAGGGAACTCTTTTGGATATTTGGTGAGTTCCAGGAGCTGTGGAGATATTTGAAGACTGACCCATATATTTAGGCTGACCTCATCTAACTGTGTAGGAAACAGGTCTCTGAAGATCCACCCCACCCTGGATCTCTCCTCTGCCATAGGGCAATGCCTTACAAGGGTCTTTTATGGGGAAAATGCCCCTAATCAACTCCCCCTCCCCACTTCCCAGACAGGCTTTCTCTGTGTAACAGCCTTAGCTGTCCTGGACCTTGAACTCACAGATCTACCTGCCTCTGCCTCCCGAGTACTGGGATTAAAGGCGTGTGCCACCAACACCCAGCCCCTGAACAACTTTTAAGTTTGAGGGCTTGATGTGAATGAATGACTACCCGCATAGCCTGAAGCTCTCAACGTCTGGTGGGGCTCCCTGTACAATTCGGAGCTCCAGGGTGGCAGCTCAGCCCCAAGTTCACGCAGAGTTCACAAAGATTCTAGATGAGACAGCTCAGGGCTCATTACTGTTAACTTCTGGGACTCAGTTCCTCGATCCTGGGCTCACCCTTCTGTGTCTTTCTCCAGAAGGACCATACCAGGACACATTTACCTCACCACTGCTTACTTTGTGGTCTGCTGTAGCTGTGTTCCCAGGAGACATCAAGTATCCCTGAATCTGATGAATCCCTGCCTGAGGTCCTTGAATCCCTTCCTTTCTTGTCCCCACTGCAGTGTCCAGTGCTTGAGGTCTCATGCTTCCAGGGGGAAAAAAAGCATTCAAGAAACTGTAACCGGTGTAGACGAATGGAAGGGCACTGTGAAGCCAGGATCGGAGGGCAGGATGGAGAGGCCGCTGCGATGCCAGGATGGGGCACCGGCAAGACCGCTTACCCTGATTCTCTAGCAGAAAGGGAAAGTTGAGGAGGTTTCAACTGGGCAGCCTGTCCATTTCCAGGTGGAAGGGCAAAAGTTATGGCAGTCTAGACAGCCTTTACCAAGCTTCATGCTTGATTAAAAAGATCTTCCCGGCTGAGTGTTGGGTAGTGCTATCATGGCTGTGTTTACAAAATAGCCATTACCTTTCTGCTATCATGCAGAGTATTTATAGACAGTGAGGAAATGTCTGGGGTTTGTTTCAAAATAGCCTGTGAAGAGAAGGAGGCTTGACCGAGATTTGGGTGGCTGTGGTGGCTGTGGGTCTATGCTTCCTGTGCTACTTTCTCTGCCAATGAGCATAATCCCTGAAAATGTCATGACAAAACTTAGCATGTGTGATAGGCTGTTACACTCTCATCTCTGAGGTAGCTTGGCCTCTTGCTGAGGTGACAGAGCTGTCCCCACTGGCCACCGGCCCAGCTCTGCAGCCTGAACCCTGGTCTCTGTGGGAACTTTCAACACTGTGGCTCCCATATCCTGCCAGCCAGAGTTAACAGAGTGCTTACTCACCAAGCTCTTAGCCTGCCTCTTGGAGGCTCACTAGCTACCCAGTGGCCCCAGATCAGCATGGAATCGTTTTCTTAAGGATTTGTCACCAAGTGGTGGGATGAGGAGTGTAGGAGTGTATGCAATGAGTATGGGACGCAATTAAAAAGACACTGTTCCCAGGAGCAGTTTCTCCAGGTGAGCTTATGGCCTCTGGTGATAGAGATGCCCATTTCTGAGCAGTCTTCTTGGGCCCTGTAGCCTGGGCAGGTAACTGCGGGGAGCATGGGCACAGTGGGTACATTGGGAAGGAGGTCTGAAAGAGTTCTTCATCACCCCTGCTTAACTTCAGACTGTGAGAGAGAGTGCTTTTGGGTAGGCAGTATTCAACTGGAAAGAAACTTGAAAGGCATGATGTGCGACTCGGTAAAAGTGATATTATGAGTCTTACATTCTCAACCGGGTATAACAAACACACAGAGATCTGGCACTTGGTGTTGAAGATGTTGAAGAGGTGGTAGAAACAGCCAACGGGACTGTCTCCCCCCCTTTTGTGGGCAATTCTGAGCCCCTCTATGCTTCAGCCTGTCTCTGCCTCGGCTCCTGGTAGGTCTATGCAGGAGTTCCCGCACTGCCTCAAGGCCGCAACAGTGATGGATCCATTTATCTTCCGAGAGTCAGCCCACTGTCCCTGCCTCTACCTTTTGGCCCCTTTCCCCCCTGGTGACTCTACTCTGTATTTACTCCCAGGAGAAGGCTCAGATGTGTCTTTGGCTGCCAGGACGTGCTATCCTTAGTCTTTGGATGGCCCTTGTGAGGCTCTCACCAGTGCCTGGGCCACACTTTCTCCACTGTTGCTGTGGCCTTCAGTCAGCTGAACATGGGAAAAGACAACCTCAGCTGAGAAAATGTCCCTATCAGATTGGCTGGTAGGCAAGCTTGTGAGGGATTTTCTTGATTAATGATTAATGTGGGAGGACCCACCAACTGTAGTTGGTGTCCCCCCTTGCCCCAGGCAGGTAAAAGAAAAAAATACATTCCATGGACTGTCTAAAAATGGTAGCTGAGAAAGTCATGGGAAGCAAGCTAGTTAACAATGCTCCTCTAAGGTCTTTGCTTAAGTTCCTGCCTTCAGGTTCCTGTCTTGACTTCCTGCCCTAATTTTCCTGAGTGATGGACAACAACTAATGAGGAGAAATAAACCTTTCCCTCCCTGAACTGTTTTTGATGGTGGTGTTTATCATATCAATGACCTTCCTGCAGTTGGCCTGTAAGCCGAGGACTTCTCTCAGCTGATATATGCCCCCTGGACAACTTAGTTCAATGATGTCCCTCTAGGCTTGCAGGCCTGAGGTAGGGGACCTAAAAAGTAAACACAGAACAGAAATCTTGTGGTTTATCTATTGAGAGAGAGAGAGAGAGAGAGAGAGAGAGAGAGAGAGAGAGAGAGAGAG
>LOJH01006934.1:0-18007 GCA_001685095.1 Ellobius talpinus | reverse complement strand
AGAGAGAGAGAGAGAGAGAATGAGTGTTGTTGTAGTCCTTGGGTGGGACTTAAATCTATCTGTTCCCAAGAGGATTGTAGGAGCCAGAGAGGTCAAAGACAACACATGAAAACCCACAGAACCAACTAACCTGGGCTCACAGGGATATGCAGAGACAACTGACAACCATGGAGCCTGCATGGGACTGACATAGGCCGTCTGCATATATGTCACAGTTGTGTATCTTGGTCTTCTTGTGGGACTTCTAGCAATAGGAGCAGGGGCTGTCTCTGACTCTTTGGCCAGTTGTTGGGAACCTTTTCCTCATTCTGGGTTGCCTTGCCAAGCCTAGGGAGGTGCTTAGTTTTATAGCAACTTGATATACCATGTTTTATTGATTTCTATAGGAGGCATGCCCTTTTCTGACTAGAAATGGGAGGAGTGCGTGGGGGTGGGGCAGAGGGGAGGTGGAGGACAATGGCTGGGAGGAGAGGAGGGAGGGGAACTGCAGTCCTGATGTAAAAGGAATGAATGAATGAATGAACGAACAAATAAATAAATGAAAGGAGGAAGGAAGGGGGAGGGAAGGAAAGAGAGAGTCAGGAAGGAAGGCAGAGAGAGAGAGAAAATATTGTACTTTTGAAAATACAAAAAGAAATCTACCTGTTCCTAAGTGTCCCCACTGTGTGTGCTGGCCGGGTGAAGTCTTGGTGATGCACACTCCTGTGCAGTGAGAGATACAACCAAAATCAATATACCTGGTTTTCCCCTTGACTGGTGTCCATGGTGATACATTTGTGGCAAGTGCTGCCTTCTGGAGCAGGCAGGGGCTACTGAATCTGGGGCTCTCTGCCTAGATCTAGAGAGTGCAGAATGAATCGAGGACCTGATTTTTCTCCTTCTCCTCTTCCATACCCCCTCCTACTCACCCTTTTCCTTCCTCTCCACTTTCTCCTTTCCTTCTCCTTCTACCCCCTTCCTGTCCTCTTCTCTCCGACTCTTCTTCCTCTACCTCTTTCTCCTTTTCCCCTCTCCTCTTTCCCACTTGCCCTCTTTTTCCTCCCTTCTCGTCCCATTTCCTCATCCTCTTTCTTCTCCTTCTTCCCCCACCTCCCCTTTCCTTTTCCTCCATCCCCCCTCTCTTCTTTCCTCCCCTTCCATCCTGCTTCCCCCTCTTCCTTCTCTCCTCCCTCTACCCTTTTCTGTCTTCCTTTTTCTTTCCTTCCTGGCCTCCCTCAGTCTGGTTCAGTCTAAGAGGGGCTTTGCTCCCACCAACCAGCACTATTTGAGGAAGGGAGCTGGATATATTTGTTTACACTATACAGTCACTGCATAAAAAGGACCCAGAAAGACAGACTCTGTCTCTTCTCCAGGCCTCTGCCCTGGCAGTTGCCTGGCCTTTCAATACCTGGTTCTTCACTGGTAGGACCAGTGAGATTCTCTGCTCTGCAGTGGGCATCTAGAAGCATTATAATCTCTCGGCGATTTGAGCAAACTTTCAACGTGTTTCTTTTCTTTATGTTTTGATCTTTGTTGAATCAATTTTCACTGACAACCTGATTGGACTTAGAATCACCTAGGAGACACATCCCTGGGTGTGTCTGTGAGAGTGTGTCCAGAGAGGATTAGGTGAGAAGAGAAGACCTATTTGGTTGTGGGTGACTTGGAGTCCAGACTAAACAAGGAGGGAAAAGGAAGAAGGCCAGCTGAGCAACAGCAGCCCCTTCTCTCTGCTTCCCGGTTCCTTCAGTCTTGAGAAAACAACCTCATGCTCCTGCAACCACACCCGGCAGCCGCTTCTCCCACCATGCTTTGCACACCTTGAGTACCAGTCCCTTCAAATGTGAACCCAAACAAACCGTTCTTACTCTAAATCATTTCTATTCTGTATTTTATCATACCAATGAGAAAAGTAATGAATACGCCACTCACTTGCCGAGGTCAAGCATGGTTAGTGTGAGCCCTGCTTGGCCTGCCCAGGACAAACCATAGGTCACTATGTCACTATGTCTCAGCCATAGACATCAGGGTTAGGGATTGGAATGGAGTCCAGATTGCTAGCTCAGGGCCATGAAGGACAAGGCTGGCCTCCTCCAGGGTTTTCTGTGTCTGAAAGTGCTACACTCTGGCTTGGGCCGCTTAGACATATGTGGACTTGTTTATTGGTTTTGGTCTGAAATGATGAAAAGCCACTGAAGGGTTTTATGATAATGAAAACCAGCCACCCGGCTGCAGTGCTGTGGAGTGGCGAGCCAGCAGTGAGCCACTCTCCTGTGCCTCCTGAGGGAACACCCGTTCAGCTTCACTAAGTGACAGAAGGTCATAGTAGCCATGTGTTAATTAAAAGGATAAAGTGCCAGAATTCCCAGGAGCCTCAGAGAACCCGGGCAAGTGACAGGTGTGAAATGCAGGCCCAGGCTTGGGCTGCCCAGGGCTGTAATTTGCTCCCATGCCCAGAAAGAGGAGGCTTTGCTGCATTCTGATTGGAAGAAGCTGTCTGGGGTGGAGAATGTAGCAATGGCTACACAGTGCAGTGAGATCCAGGATTTCCTGTTAGGTCACACCGGAGTGGTCCCCAACTCAGACAACATCTCTAGTGCCCAGGGGAGGATCAGGTCAGGAACCGCCTGTCATCCTGTGGTCTACACAGATCATCACCTGGCTGACAATCTTTAACATGACACACATCAAAACTCCTCATTGGATGTTCCCAGGGAGACAGTGAGAGCTGGCGCTCATGTGAGGCCAATTAGGTCTTCTGCCCGTGAGGACGAAGGAGAGAGGCAACCTTTCTCAGACCTAGTCATAGGCATGCCATTCCACCCGCTCAACTCCATGTAAGCAGAGTTCTGGGCCATGATGCCCTACTGCCATGGAGGCAGCCTCATCTGGGCTTGGGGTCAGCAGTGACACACACATCTTCTAGAGGCCCTTGAACCTGCCTGTCCCAGATTCAGCTGGATTTCCCCATGTCTGGTGGCCCACATGACCTGTGATCCGCTTCAATCCCTTCTTGTTCCTCCTTCCCTGTTACAGGAGTCAAAAGAAATTTTGTCCTTGGATGCCATGAACAGAGCTGCCATGACCTCTAGGCCATCAGTCAGCCCTCTGGTCACATGATCTAGCTCTTCATAATGACCTCTCAATATCAGGTTTAGCTTTGATATGTCCAAATCTAATGGCCCTCCAATCTACAGTGTGTCGCTCGTAGTGTGTCACTGAGGTACCAGGCAGGGGGGTACACATCATGGAGCTAAGGCCCCTGATGATCCAGGGAAAGTCTCATCTCTGGGTCTTGGGAGAGGGAGAGGGGCTGGAGTCTGGAGTCTGGAGTACTGGAGGCTGGTCCTGTAATTGTTCTCCTGTAAGGACCCTGGCACCCAAAGATCATACACCTAAAGGTCATGCAGCACCCAGAAGGTGACCAGAGAGGACCTTAGCCACACTTCGGCATATCTTCTCTTCCACACATTCTGCACCCAGCCAGTTTCTGCAGGCTTGCAGTGGTGTGGGATCTCTATAGCATATGGCTTCCTGCCGGAGATCAATTTTAAGCTGAGGCCTCTGTCACGTGTTTGCTCCTTGTCACTTCTAATTGTTGTTTGCTACATGGGAAGCGTATGCCACCTGGGGGGAGGGGGATGCGCCACCTGCAGGGGTTTGGGTTTCTGGCAGGTCTCCTCTCTGCAGCGCCTTCAAGGCTTTACGTGAGTCAGTCCCCTCACTGGATTGCAGTACCAGCTAGAAGGTTCCATTCCAAGTAGAGGTTTTCCCTGAGTCCCAGGTACTGTAAAGCCCTTTGGCTTCCTTTCCTCTGAAATGACTGAGGAAGGCATTAGTCACACCCCCAAGTGACTGTTGCTCTCCTCAAGCTCAGGCTACTTGGGTCCATGACCTTTGCTGAAAGAACCCTGAAGACACCTCAGATTGTTTTTGTCCTTTCCACTTAAGTCTGGGCCATAGCTAAAGGCTGGAAGCGGCCATTGGTCTCAGCAGCCTTGTGCTGAAGGTCAGGGGTGAGGTGCGTGGGGTATGTCCATGCAGTGGTTGGGTTCAGGGGAGTGCTTTGCCTTTGTTTTCTCTCCCTGACCTCAGGTAACATGGTAGCACCGTGGTCAATTTCATCCAGCCTGGGGATAGCCAAAGGGCAGAGCTCTGGCTTCAGAGTGGAACACGGAACCCTAGAAAAAGAGGATGCCAAGCTGGGCATGGTGACACACACCTTTAATTCCAGCATTCAGGAGGCAGAGGCAGGCGGATCTCTGAGTCCAAGGCTAGCCTGGTCTATAGAGCGAGTTCCAGGACACCTAGGGCTACACAGAGAAAGCCTGTCTAAAACAAAACAAAACAAAACAAACAATCAAAAAAACCCTCAAAACAACAAGAAAAGAGGACACTCAAGAGTAGGGAGGTGCCCGTGAGGTGGGTAAAGAACAAGAAATATGGAGATGTAGGAAAGAACCAATTTTGGCAAAAGCCATTTAAACAGGTGGGGCCACTCAGGTGGGTGGGTAGGTATATCACTAAGCTTGAGGGCCCACGGCCTGTTTATTGAGATCCCTAGCCCAGCTGTGACCATGCTTGGACTGGATGTTCATATACAGATGCACACCCCAGAGTGCAGAGCATTGTGGAGGTGTCTCCAGATTCCAGGAATAGGCACTGGAGCTGGATAGTCCCCTGGCCCTGAGGCATTTCAGTCCACACTGCCAACAGAATTGCATACACGGGTGTTTATGCCATGAATATGGCTCAACACTGGGCAGAGGGTGGCCAAGCCTTTAAGGTCAGAGTCCACCCTCCAGGTGATTATATGAGACTCAGCATATTTCCCTGGCCTCTGACCATTCTATGGATCAGTATCTCATTTTTCACCCAGTGGTCTGTCCCAAAGCTAGGTTCACACAGAGGTCAAGGCAAGCAGTGGACAGTCAGATACCCACTGGCTTTGGTGAAGTTTAGTTTTTTAAAGGTGGGAAGAGGTCAGCTGGCAGATGACCCAATTGAGTTGGACAGGGCTCATCTTTCAGGGAAGCATGTCCATCACCCTCCAAATGCCCACGAATAGCAATGAGAACATGAAGAGCCATGCTGTTTCCACTGCTCCTGTGCTCTGATGAAGATCAGGGGCTCCCACTGCACAGAGCTGTGACATGTCCTTATTTTATGTTATGTGGTTATGTGGCTGTGTGAGCCACAATAACCAACCACCTGCACAGCCATCACCGTTTACATGCACACTCAGTAATGACTATTTTTGGAAACCCTAAATTTTAATTTCTTTGCATAAGACAGAATAATTTTCACACAGTAGCTGAGGAATTCCCAAGCATGTTTGTTTGCGTTAAACTAATTTGTATGTTTATGATACTTGGCCTTGTTTAAGAAACATTTATAGAACAAACATCATTTGTTCCTGCATTTACCTCCACCCTTTCATTTTTAAAGCATGTCCATGAATGCTCACTTCATGGACAATCTGCAGTCCCCTTGGTCGTCTGTGCCATGATGGCTCACAGGCACCCATGGCTGGTGGAGAGTTTCCGTCTCTGTCAGGTCTATTTTCTGAGCTAATGTGAGGGAGTAAGAACAGTACCCCCTATGTCTATAATTCATTGTTACTTATGAGCTAACAGGTTTGTTGTTTGTTTGTTTGACACCCAGTCTCACAGAGCCCGGGCAGGTCTTGGTCTCGCTAAGGATAGCTGAGATGACTTTGGACTTCTGATTCGCCTGCCTCTATTCTTGAGGGCTGAGGTGGCAGGCGTGCACCACCATGCATGGTTTTATGGGCTGCTGAGAATGGGACTTGGGACTCCCTGCATGTTAGGCAATCACCCTACCAACTCGGCTGCATTCTACTTTGCTTCATTATATTTTACCCAATATTGGAATTTAAAGAAAGATTTCTTGTGAACCAGCAATAAAAGCGATAGTAAAACATGCCCCCGTGTCTGATTTCACAAAGGTTTGATGAATTGGGGGGGTAAAATCAATTGCTAGGGCTCCACTGGTCTTCCTTAGGGACAATTGTCCTGTCCTATATTCTTACCAACCTGCTGCCTCGGTGCCTCAGCAGTAACTGCTTGTCCTTTCTTCCTCTAGTGCATTTAGGCCATCATCCATCCCCTCCCCCACTCACCCCACCCCTCCATTCTCCCATTGTCTTAGGGTTTCTATGTGATGAAGCACCTTGACCAAGAACTGCTCGAGAAGGGGAGGATCTATTTATTTAGTCTGTTTCTGAGGGGAGCCAGGGCAAGAACTCAAAGAGATCAGGAACCTGGAGGCAGGAACAGAAGCAGAAGCCGTGGAAGAGGGCTACTTACTGGCTTGCTTCTCTTGGCTTAGCTAGCCCGTTTTTTGGTTTTTGTTTGTTTTTATAACACCCAGACCACTAGCCTAGAGTGAGCTGGATCCTCCCATCAAGAACCTCAAGAAAATGCACCACAGGTTTGACCTCAGGACAATTCAACGGGGACATTTTTTTTCAACTGAAGTTTTGTCTTTCCAATGACTCTAGCTTGTGTTAAACTGAAAAAAAGTTAATCAGGACACTCACCTACCCATCCACACTCTCATCCATCCGTCCATCCGTCTGTCCGTCCGTCTGTCCGTCCATCCATCTACTTATCCATCCTCCCATCCATCTAGGCTGTGCTGGCCAGAAGAACATTTAGTTGTCAGTGTCACAAGGAAGAGCAGCCCAGCCATGTGACTTTGAGCCAAGTCCAGACCTCTGTGCCCCATATCCCAAGGGAGGAGGCGGGAGCAAACTGCATCCTCTTCAACATTAAGGGAAACGCTGCCTGCCTCCAGCCAGAGAGCAGCCTTGGACTGAACTTTTTTCAGTGCCCTACATTTAAACAGCTAGAATGATTTTTCAAGCACCATCATATTTAACCTTTAGAAATGATTGGTCTCCTAATGGGGTGTCTGCCTTTGACTGTGCAGCTGGAATGTGACAAGACCTCATTTCTTAGAGCGCTTTTCTTCCCCCTGTGCTCCAAGCGTAGAAAAACTAAATCCAGGCCATATAAATCACCCAGTGTCCATTTTGCACCAGCTGAGTCTAGGACGGGGTGTTGGCTAAGAGGCAGGAGGATGTGAGGGTGGGCCAGGAGGCGTTGAAGCTCAGATGGGGCAGTCTTTGATTGTGACCAGCAGGGAAGGTGTAGTGAGATTCTGAGGGCAGGAGTTCATCCCAATTATGAGTGCATAGGCCTGAGTTGGTCAGGAGGGGCAGGGTTACCTGACTGGCACTTGGGGCTTGAAAGGTCACTGAGGGAAACCAGCTTGTGACATTTGGGTTTAAGTCCTTAGGGACCAAAACAAATATTTAGCTATGAGTCAGAGAAAGTCAGGCACCCACTTCATCACTGTGGGCCAGCCCATAGCTTCTCATGGGCTGAGAGACTCTGGTTTAGAAGTCAGGCCAGGTAGGAGTAGACTGGTCCAAACATTAAAGTTCTCAGGGGTGTGGAATCATCCCAGGCACACTGAAAGGCTCCTGGTAAAGACTCTGTCCTCACTCCTGCTACCTTGACCTGGAAGAGCCTGCCTGACCTTCACAGGTTTCTTGACCATTTCTGGGGCTCCTGGGCCAGGGAGTGTTTTCTGGAGGTGAGGGCAGCTCAGGTGGCTATGGAAATCTATGTGTGGGCTTGTTACTCTGTGGACAGATGGCCCGTGAGGTAATAATTGGAGTGGACTTTTACCTGTCTTACAGCAGCCACTGGAACCATACAGTGTTAGAATCTCCTTAGATGCACCAATGGATTGTACCAGGAGTATCCCATGAGACCCTCAGCTAGAACTCTTATTATCGACTGTGATATAGCATGTCAGGTGTATGGCATGTGTGACCCCCAGCTAGAGCCCTCTTTGGTTTTGCTAACATATTCTGTCAGGCATGTCTCTCACATGGGACCCTCAGCTAAGACCCCTGTTGGCTATGCTAACAACACATTATGTCAGATATGTCTGTCCTGTGAGACCCTCAGCTAGAACCCCCACCGACTATGCCGATTCATCCTGTCAGGTGTGCTCCATCCTACAGGACCTGGGGGTCGGCTGTTCTGGGTTCTACCTGACTCGGCGTCCGGTGAGTCTGTTATTAGAGCCAAGACTTGCTAGGACAGTTAACTAGTCTCTGTGCCTCCAGTTCCCCATTGCCTGACGGATGAGCAGTTTCTTAGACGGGGGTGAGGTTGGGGAGGGCTGTCTTTACATGTGGTCCACTGACATGAGATCTCATTGCCTACATTAATGGGGAGTGACCTTGAAGTTCTATCTTGGGAGCTGCAGCTCCTGGCTGGCTCACTTACAATGGGAGACTTTTTTTCCCCACTCTATTATATAACAGTGAAAGAAGGAACGTGAATGTGATGTGTTAATTTAACTTTAATGAAAAAAAAGCATTTGCACAGTGGTTAGGCAATGTTTAAAGACCAGCTGCTCCTCCCTCAGTGGGAAACTGGGCCCAGGGAGGAAGCTGAGCCATGTTCTCTACCAGTATCTCTTGGTACACACTGGCCAGGGGTTATTCCAAAGCCACAGCCTCTCGGTTGGTCACTGGATGTCAACTCAGCAGGTAGCTATCACCTTGCTGCTCACTGCAGAAAGATGGCCCTAGAGATGTCTGTGTGTACAGATATATGTGCAGGTGCTGTCACCACTGTTGTGTGAAGGTCACAAGAGGACGTGCTCCTTTTAAGGAGAGTCCTGTCTTCACCAACCAGCTACAGAGTGCACACCAGCGGGTGGCTGAATGTCTGCCTTGGTGTCTGCTTTTCTGTGTCACCTGCTGTCCTCTGGTTCCCCTGTGATTTTTGCTGTGGTGCCCCTGGGAGTCCTATAGCGAAACGCGCAGACCACATTGAACAGAGGAGTCCTTCCTGAGCCAGCTGTCCCATTCACAACTGAAGAGGTGACATGGAGACCCTTGTCCTCTCTTGTGCAATGCCCTCAGCATCAAGTTGAAGGGAAGAACGTGGGGACGGCACAGCGGTCAGTGTGACTTGAGCACAGACATCAGTGGGTTCTTTGGGTGGACTGAATGGCTTGTGTCCAGCTGCCTGTTCACAACAGAGGGCTGACCTGCCATGGGGGCTTGGGGATGGTTCTATAGCATGAAGAGATTGCTTGACCCTCGCAGAGACCCAGACGATGCAGACGGGAGGAAGTCGCCTTCAGGCCTATTGGGGCTTCCTGATCCTTTACAAAGGAAGCTCAGTCTCCTTTGTTTTAAGTTGTTGCTGATCTTAGGGGGTAGAGAACTCTGTTTCTTAGTGAAAAGATAAGATGCTCTACATCCTACTGGGCATTTTGGGAGAATGGAAAGAAAAGACATGGAACCGAAATACTGATAAGCGGGTGAAGGTGCCCTCTAGAAAGGCCCTGGGGCTGCCCCTGCTAACCCCAAACACTAGCAAAGGATATAGCAACTGCACAGGTAGAGCCCTCTGGGGTATGCCAGCCCTCGCTGGGGGACTGACTTAGACTCTAAGGCCCACTTGAGGGGGCAAGAGAGAGCTTGCTCCTAGACGGACCCCCTCAGGATGAAAGCCATTATCACCACACACCAAAACAGGCTGATAGGAATAGGAGACCCAGGGCAAGTCAGCTTTTTGAATCTAAAGTAAAACCACTCAAGTGAGCAGCACCCAATGAGAGGCTGGAAAGGAGCGGGCCGGCTCACAGAAGTGGTCAACAGATTTCCCTGCACAGGGGCCAGGAGATGTGGAGGAAGGAGTGGGAAGAGACAGGCGGGATGGAGGCTCCTGATGCATGTTGCGGTCTCTGGGAAACTCCTTACTGACAAGGTAAGCTGACTGCATTTATTTCTTCACGAGTCATGGAAGTAGAAAGTAAGGCACGGAACACAGGTGCTACCCAAGGCAAAGTAGGAGAGAGAGAGAGAGAGAGAGAGAGAGAAGACGGTATTGGCTCAGTCCTGCATTGTCCCCATGGAATCCACACCTGCCCCTTGCCTCCATTCTGCAACACTTTCCCAGAAGTTTCCGTGCATCTACACAGCCCCTTGCATGTGCTGGATACAGGGGACCAATTTCAAGGAACCTGGAGAAACAGGCTCCATCCGAATGAAGGTCTTGCTTTCCCTTTCACCCAGATCTGCAAGGGGAACCGTGAGACTGTTTTGACACAGAGGTCATGAGATTCTGGTGTCTGTGCTGCGAGACATCACCAGAGCCCCACTGGTTGACACAGTTTCCTCTCCTGGTGTCGGTGTTGTGGCGGTTTCTTTGCAGCTACCTCTCCCGTCTGGATGCTCCAGTTAGGAAGGGATAATAGGAGGCTGGGAAGTGGCATCGCTGTGCTTTCTACCTATCATTGCTGACTATCCGTAGAATTGTCCAAGTCTGCATGTATGCAGGGGTATGTATGTGTGTACAACATTCTCCCCTCTCCTCCCTCTTCCCTCTCCTTCTTTCCTTCTCTCCCCGCCATCCTTTTCTCTTTCCTGACTTTCTTTTTCTTCCTTCCTCCTCAGCTGCCTTGGCTGCCCAAACAGCCCATCATCTCCAGTTACAGACTTCCTGGAGGGTAGGCATGGCTTGAAGATGGTTGTCTTCTGCCTCCAAGGCTCTGGGCAAGCCTAGGATCCCTGAAACTTTCACTGCCTGGGTTTTAGTTGCTGTTACTCCTCCATAAGAAAGGTTATGTTCTGATGCACTCCCTTAGGTTAGGGACAGATACAGATTATGGGTGTGTGATGGGCACTTAGCCCCGAGGTAACTCTTGGCATACTTGAAACACAGCTCATGTCCTTCTGAGCCTCTAAACGCTTCCTTCAAACAGCTGTGAGGTCTGTGAAAAATGGGTACCCCCGCGGAGTCATAACCAGATCCAGCTTGTCTGGAGCTGTAGGGCGGCGAGGTCTGGAAGGCTGCCTCAAGAATTTTGGGAGCCCAGAGAGGCTGCTCCTTCATCATATGTCATGCATGAGGCAGGGGATGATTTTGGACAAGGTTTCCAGCAAGGTCAGTTTCATTTGTTTTATTTCTTCGAAGTCAGTCCTCCTGGCGAGAACCTCTGCAAGGACATTCTGACAGACTCAAGGATGGATGTGAATACCTCAGGCTGTCTTCTACTGTGGGCTCTGGCAGATGTCAGGGCCTCTATAGACAACCTGTGTGTGAATACTGGGGCCACCGGCAAAGTCTTTTCTATGGACCAGTTTCTGTGAGCTTAAGCTCCTGGGCCTGTGGCTTCAAGACCATCCTCCCATGCCTGACTCTGATTGGTGCCCTGATACTAGGCTAGGACAGACTGTCATGTGCTCTCAGACTCCGAGGATGCTGGAGGGAGGGTGCAGAAAATGTCAGCTATTCTACAGACAGGAGGCCTTCTGCTTCGGAAGGCCCTGGGACACTTGCCTCTAATAAATGCTTCCTCCTTCCAATGTGTGACTTCAGCATGTGCGGGGATAGATCTCATACTGTTTGCCATGGGAACTTTTGTCTCTCTGGACCTCTATGTCAGGCACATTCGTCTGTGACGCCTGTGTGGTCAGCTCATGGTTGAGCTGATACTGTCTACTCGCTGTCCCTTCTCTATGTTCCTCCCTGTAAGGATGGTTTGCCTGCTCGTTGGCCTGTAAAAGCCCCTGCCCCCATGCTGTGGCCGGCAGGAGGCTGTGGACCTCAGCATATGTATCTATTTTTTTTAAACAAACTCTGTATGTTTCACCAGAACTAGCCTGGTAGGCAGAGTCTCCTGCCTTCTTTGCTTGGTCTCTGGGTTCCTGTGCTCTGCACAGATTTAGATTCTCTCTTTCTTTGGGCAGGGTCACCACTCATACCCCTAACTTCTCGCTGAGGTTTTCAGAAACACCTGTTGTTGGAACATTAAGGCTGCTGGGAAATACCTGGTGCTATTGCCCATAAGGCTACCTTTTAGCTGGACACTTGGCCACATAGTTGTATGCCCATAAGTGAACTAAAACCTATGCTGGATCACAGGGGACCTTAAGGCTTTCTCTTTTCAGCTGGTCCCATCTGACTAACCTCCCAGAGTCCCAGATCCTCCAAAAGAGGGATAAAGTCAGTGTCAGCTTGTGCTAGGCTGGTCTTAGTGTCTGCAGGCCCTTAAGATCTGAGTTTCCAGCCTGGATAAATGCTATCTTGAGGCCCCTCTGAGTCGCCTTAGTCTTCGGCTCAGTGCCAACTAGGTCATCCAAGCATCCAGTTAAGACTCACATCTCAGCAAAGGAAGCAGCACTCTGTATACTGTTTTATGCTGGATGAAGGGGACCACTTATTGGCATGGTCCCCAAGGCATTCAGAACTGCAGGACCAGTAAAGACCTTCAAACACAGGGTAATATAGGTGCTCCAGGAGGTAGTGGTGAACATCAGGCTGACCATCCATAACACAGGTCTCCACAGACAACCTCTTCTTGTCCTAGAAGAGGACCCAAGAACTACCTGTGTTCCATTGCAGGCTGCCAGTACCACTCTGCCTTGGGACCCGTTAGGCACATCACACTGTAGAAAGCCTGATTAGATCGGCACAGTCCAGGCTGCTCAAAAGAGCTTGCCTGCCTCATTCTACAATGGTCACACACTGGATCCACTGGAGGCTCACACATAGCACAAAGGGCAGAGCCTGCTAGAGTAGGCAGGCACATGAAGTTGGTGGAGGGCTGCTCTTCTGCCAGGTGCCTGTGTGAGTTGGGATGGTCTTAGTTCCTGAAGTTCACGGGAGAAGCTGGGTAGGACTTGGTCCCATGGCATGGCCTTCTGAGATTCTTCCTTGCTTCAGCCACATGCTAGTGTCTGTCTGCCCACAGTTATAGACTGGCACATCGTAGATTGTACAGTAAGCAACTGTGAGCCTACAGCTGCGGATTGAAGCCCCTTGCGGCATGGAACCAGCCTTGTGGCAGGTAGTTGGGAGCTCAGGAATGCTCAGGCTGCCAGTGAAGGTCACAAGACAGACAGGGCAGAGCACCAGGATCAGGTACTGACCCCATTCCCTGTTTTCTCTGCTCGCCACTGGTTCCACCAGGAACATAGTGCATGACTGTCACCAGTAGATAGTGCAGACAGTGGTTAAGCTCTCTGGTGAATCCATTTTTTAACTGTAAGAAGGAGCTGCTGAACAAGACCTCAGGACACTGCCACTAGCTAGGCGGGACATCTACAGTGGCCTGACTAGGTGCAGCTCAGATGCTGCCCTATCTGATACTGGGTGTGTCCAAGGGGGTAAAAAAAATCCCACTATGGCTGTCCCTGAGAAAACACCGTACTCTGGTGTTGCTGGGTGCTGGCTCAGTCACTTTTGTATTTTAGAGAATTTGTGAGTGGAGGCTTTGAAGGGTTCCTGGTTTTGGCTTGAGGCATCAACAGCTCCCTGTTCCCCTACTGCTTCAGTCCCCATAAGTCTACCTGAGACCTGTGACAGAAGAGCCCTCAGTGGGACCTGTGTCACCCTGTCAGCTGCAGAGGCTTCGGTGGCAAGCAGAACCACAAGATCAAATCTCTAGCCCTCAGCCCTCCCTTGTTCATGAAGGATGGGGACAGCGCGGATGCTTCTCCTTTGACTCTGGGATACCTGGCACCTGTTGGCTTGGCCCTCTGAGGACACAGAAGGTGGGTAAGAAGCTGTGGGAACTAATACAGCCCCCTGTGACCTTGGCTGGACCCATGTCCCACCACAGCTGGGTTTCCTGAGCCCCATGGGCCATTACAGCCTTGTTCTATGTGGCATTGGGCCTTGATGTGTCTATACCATAGCCCTGGTGACCCAACTTGGGGCACAGCCCTATTGCCCTGTATTTTTGAGGCCCTGCCAGTGTTTTCACAGCTCCTTTGACCAGCTTGCTTCCCACTGCTCATGGGCACAGACCAAGCAGTGAGCCCTGTATTAGACAGAAAACTGTTTTGGAAGCCGCTGCTGTCCGTAACCCATGTGGGACCCAGGCTTGCACACTGGGTGTGAGCCTAGACTGCATGCTAATCACATGTCCTGCAGCCAGCAGCACTTCGGGGCCGAGCAGGGGCTCCGTCAGCTTCTGTGGGAAAACCGACGGCAAGAGTGACTTGAAATAACCTTGCTCTAATTCATTCTGCATACTTATGCTGACAATTTCTTAAGAGGAGAATGATTTGGTGCCTTCCCAAATCTGCATTTAAATGAAGAGATAACTCATTCATCCTGGCACTCAGCACACCAGGCAGCCACCGAGGCTATGATAAAAACAGCTGCTGAATCAGCCCCCAGCCTGCTGTGGACCCATGTCCAAGGCATGGCTCCTGCTTAGGGTCCTCTACATTTATAAGTCAGTGAAGACTCGGTAGTGTGTGCGGCAGGTAGGATACAGTGATCAAATCCCTGAGAACACGCCTATGTCTACACACCCAGCCTGGCCAAATGTTCCTGGTTATCTCAGTGTTCTCCAGGCCGCCTGCCAGGGATGCACGGAGCTGTGTCCGGTAGGATGACTTCAGACTTTAGAATTTCTGGGTCCCACATCAAGGCATCTCAGGGTCCCACTGTTTCTGGTTCTGTGAGGCTGACCTTGGCCCTGGCCTTTTCTGGGCACTGTTTCTGACAGGTGAGGGGCACAGCTGCTCCAGAGACCCAGACTCAGGGGCTCTACTGGGCTAGCCTCCTGCTCTCCCCTCACTTGTCTGTCAGAGCCCAGAGAACATCCTGAGCTCCTATCCTCCCACCCTGCATTGTTACCTGGATCTGTAGCTTGACTGGAGTGTGGTCTCTTGGTGAGCATGTTCTGTCAGAGGTTGGTGGTCTGTCAGTGAGATGGTCTCTCAGAGGAGACCTCAGTGGGCTCTCAGTGGCTGTGGTCATTTGGAGGGGTGGTCTTTCAGAAGGAGTGGTATCTTAGTGGGGCTGTCTCTCAGCCCCTGAATTTTTCTAATGCAGTGAGTAGCTATCTGTGCCTACAGGAAGAGCGCAAGCTGTCATCCATGGACTTCTCATGGTCACCTATGGCCACCACCCATTTAATGACCAAGAGAATAATGTTCCACAATCAAAGAGCAGACCAATGGTAGAGCCATCTTGGGCCTTGGGGGCACAGGAAGGAGAGCCACCTCCATCTCATGACAATGTGTGAGGTCCTGGGGGTACCTCAGAAAAGCCTGGCTAGTGAGTTACCATGTTCTTTGCTGGGCTATGATCATCTGATGGCCATAAGGCTCAGAAGAGAATTGAACCTGGCCTCATCCCCTTTAAGACTCCATTCCTACCTTCACCCTAAGCCTGGAAGAGAGTGGATGACACAGTGTTATCCCAACAGGACAAAGCTCCTCCCCTGCCTCCTAAGTTCAGGTGTTAGCTCTCACCTAAAAAGTTGTTTGCTCACAGACCTGCTTAGGGTGAGCACTACAGAGTGGTTCTCTACCTCAGGCCAGGCCATTCCCTATATACCGCTGTACTTGGCCTCAAAGTCACTGGTGTTCCATGAAGAAGACTGAGGGGTCTGTGGGGAAAGTGGGGTTCAAAACTCTTTCCAGAAGGGTGCTTGACCACATGGGCCCTGATATAAAACCAAACCTGTCTCTCTGAGAGATCTTTTAAGAGAATACAGACATAGTGAGAGACCACCTATCACTCAAAGATCATACCCTTAAAGAACCCACCCCTGAAAAGAAACTTCACTGAAATGCTACTCCACTAAGAGAGCATTTACCACTTTTAAAGTCCACCCACGCCTGGTCAAGAGCATAGTAGCTCACTAGTCAGGCTTTTCTGAGGTACCCCCAGGATCTCATACATTGTCATGAGATGGAGGTGGCTCTCCTACCTATGCCCCCCAAGGCCCAAGATGGCTCTACCATTGGGCTGCTCTTTGTCTGTGGAACCTTCTGTTGGTCAGTAAATGGGTGGCGGTGCTAGATGACCATGAGAAGCCTGTGGATGACAGCTAAGGCTCTTCCTGTAGGCACAGATGGCCACCTTGCTAGGAAAACTCGGGAGCTGAGTGACAGTCACCTATCCTGATGAACATGGGAAATGAGTTTTGAGTGCCCAAGATCAGCGGTGGGCTGAATCGCCCATAGTCCGGCATAGGTAGCAAGAGGCCAGCAGCCTAGCTCCTGCTTGCCTTAGGTCTCTGCTCCATCTGGGGTCAGCCTTAATGCAGATGTGGAACCCAACAGGAGCCAAATCTCATCCCATGGCCTCCATGGCAGGGTCCTTGAGAAACCAGGCATGCCTATTCCTATCTCTCTTCCTAGGCCAATGCAACAGGGCCAGGAACATCCTTACCCCAAGGGTGGCTTGTCCTTGTGAATTCCAGTTCTTCACATTTTTCTTCCATAAAGACTTAGACCAAATTTAGCCACCAGCACCAGTTGCCCTGTCTTCCTGTCCATAACTCACAGCTGCCAGCTGCTGAGATCTGAGGCAATTAGCAGAGACTGGTGCCTAATTTAACATGGTGGGGCCAATTGGTGATGTGTGTTGGCCATTAAGACAGTGGTCATAAAGAGCTGGAGGCTGAAGAAGCCCAGGCCACAAAGGTGGGGAGGTGGGCTTATTTGTCATTATGACTGGTAAGTCACATCTGTGGTTGTCCCTGGATCTCTAAGCCCAGGAGGCTAGGATGGGGGAGGTTCTGCTTAGGCCCAATGAGGGAAGCAGAGATGCTGGCTTGGGCACCTTGGGCCCACCTCTGTCCTGTGGGCTGGTATGGCCATGAGGTGGTTCCTATTTCTTCCACCTGCTTTTGAACCCTCTTGGACAAGCAAGGTGTATGTCATATAGCCTCCCAGGGAACTCAGAAAACCAGCTGAACCCAACTCAGAGTATTGCTGTGTTCTAAGACAAGTAGGGTACCTCAAGATAGACACACGGCTTCTCATCTGGCTTATGCTTCTCTGATGGAGGTGGGCTTTGACATGATACCATGGGCTCCAGAAGGTATATAAGCAGAGACTATGGGGTACATGGAAGATAGGCCGCAGTGCAGTACAAGGCTGCTGGCTAGGTGAAGGTTTAGCCAGTGTTTCCTTAGGGTGACTCTCCCACTTTGTCACCTTGTTGGCAGAACTGTATTACCTATTGACGGGTCATGAAGCTTGAACTCAGCATCTTTTGCAGAGCAGAAGGGAGCCCATCCCTTTCTCTCTTTCTCTTGGCTCCTGGAGAGATCAGGGCTGAATTAAAGCTCAATCTCTTTGTGAATTGACTGGTCTTTGTTTGGATCCAGATTTTTTATGTGTATGTATACTTGTGTTTGGGTGTGTGTGAGTGCCTGCATGTTTGCCTCTGTGTATGTGTGTGTGTGTGTGTGTGTGTGTGTGTAGGTGAGATGGCAACCTCAGGTGTTACAACTCAAGAATTGTTTACCTCCGTTTTTGAGACAGGATCCATTAGTGGCCAAATCAGCCATGCTGGCTGGCTAGGGATCCTTCTGTCTCCACCTCCCCAGAGGCGGGATTATAAGAGTACACTACCAAGTCAGGCATTTTTCTTTTTTCTTTTCTTTTCTTTCTTTCTTTTTTTTGAGACAGGGTTTCTCTGTGCAACAGTCCTGGTTATCCTGGAACTCACTCTGTAGACCAGGCTGGCCTTGAGCACCCAGAGATCTGCCTGCCTCTGTCTCCTGAATGCTGGGATTAAAGGTGTGCTCCACCACCTTCCAGCATGCCAGGCATTTTTATGTGGGTTCTGCAGATCAAACTCAAGCCCTCATCCTTGAACAATAAACACGGTACCAACTGAACCATTTCCACAGCCTCCAGATTTTTATATCTATTTAAACAGCCAATTCTATACATATAAGCAATGTTAAGCCAGCTCAAAAATCATCAAGCCAGCAGAATAGATGCAGCATTTATAAAACAGAGAACTGTCTTACCAAAAGCAATCTACAGATTCAATGCAACGCCCATCAAAATCCCAGCAAAATTCTAGACCTCGAAAGAACAATACTCAACTTCATATGGAAAAGCAAAAACCCAGGATAGCCAAAACAATACTGAACAATAAAAGAACTTCTGGAGGCATCACAATCCCTGACTTCAAACTCTACTACA